>JAOEHQ010031560.1:0-13199 GCA_025447715.1 Asclepias incarnata | reverse complement strand
TTATAAAACTTAAAATATCTTTGAGGGTTATAAATTTAACCTGAGCGGTTACCGTCCTTTAACCAAAGTGGTAGGTGGAGTTTATTAACTGCTTCTACTAGTAACTTCTACCTATACTATATAAGCATAATTTTCTAGATAATAATTTATCTTGATTTAGTTGCCTTAGTTGATAATCCATATCCCTTATATTATGGGATACATATCTAGTTTGTTTCGGATTGGATTACAATCTTTTTATAACAGATTTCGATATTTTAGGGAAAGATTATGATCCTTTCCTATTAATTAGTTTCCATAATAGAGCTTCGTATACACAACCCTCCGTGTATTCGGAGGGGTATATCATCACCATCCAAGAACACACGATCGAGTATTTTCACCTAAAGTTTAATTTGACCTTTGCTGTGTTTTTTAAGTTCAAATAATTACATTAATTACAATTGTTTTTGGAATTTTCTATTGATGGGATTGTCTTTAGACAAAGTTTTAAATAATTTTTTAAAAAAATATTCCACTCTTTATGACAACCATTGACAATGATAACAAGAAAATCCTTGCCCACCATCTCTTAATAAACAAATGAAAATATTAACGAATCATCAATGGCCGTACCAATAGTATATATTGTTATATTGAGAAATAACATATAAAATAAGAAATTTACATCAAATAATCTCATGAGATATGTTTTATTGACTATATATATATATATATATATATATATATATATGGACTGGTTATTGTAAAACAAATATTAAGGTAAAACAAATAAAATAAGACCTTGATCATTGGATCATAATAAAATTGATGCACGGATATTCATATAGCACACAGTATATACACTGATGCACGAAGATTTTCATGATGCACAATGATTTTTAGTTAAGAGAAAATGGTTGTTTTTTATGTTTTACTTTAATACTTGTTTTATTTAAACCGGAACCTATATATATATTTTTTTTTATTTTTTTTCTTGTTCAAATTTCATTTTATTTATGAAAAATATAATCGAACAATATATATAGTCAATCCGTACATCGTACGGGTATTAATACTAGTATATATAACTAAATGAGGATATGAAAGAGCTTAGGTGGCATTATTAATTTTTTTGACAACTAAGATTTTGCTTATTTGTCAATTGGTGATTAAATGTTATTTATTAATAGTAATAATAAAATAAAATAATAAAATAATATATAATATATAATAATAATAAAATAAATAATAATATTAATAATTTTATATAGATGTTTATTTATAGGCAAAGATTATAATTTATTTAATCTCATAAGGAAATTATATCTTAAAAAATCATGTGTATCCATATAAAAGTTATATAAAAAAAGATTATATAATAAATTTATATATATATATATATATATATATATATACACGTAGGTTTGCTTAAATATATAAAGACATAAATAAAATAAAATATAAATATGTGTATCTATGAGATCTTTTAATTTAAGAAGTATACGTATAGGTTTATACTTTATAGGCAAAGATTATTATACTATATATATTGAAATTATTTTTTATGCACACACCATTTTTATTCAGTTGTTTTACATCCCAAATTGTTACCTTTAATTCAATCTATTCAATGAGTTATTTTATGAATTAAAGTTGTTACTTTTAATTCAATCTATTCAAACTTTATATAGTTGACGCTTTTTTAAGGGTTTTTATTTGTTTTCATTTGAACTTTACAATATTCATATTTACTATAAACTAACTTTGATTTTTGAGACTTAGTATAACTTTGGAAACTTCTTTCGTAACTGTAAAATTTAACTTAAGGTTTATTAATTATGAATTGTTAAATTTTGTGAATCTAATTTTCTCCTATTTATTTACATTGAGGTAGACTATTTTTACATATTAATTTGCTTATAAGTTGCAGTGATATACTTACAAAGTTTTGCACATGAGATATTTTGATTTATTTTCTTTTCAATTTTGTTAAAATTTTGTTAAAAGTTAAAACAATGAATATTGATAAATGGCTCAATGAGACCATATTTTTTGAGACGTCACTTAAGATTAAGTTTGATCACTTAGTTTATTCCTTTTATTTATATGTCAGGTACATCAGTTATTATGGACTACTATTTAGCTACGCAGATTTAAAAATATTGTTATGCCGAAGTTATATATTAATGAAAAAAATTATCTATATTCATTTCAAAAGTTTTTTAATATTTTTGTTATTAAATGGATGGTGTCATGTGTTATTGATTTTTTTTGCCATCCAATAAAGTTATATACTTTATTTTAACTACAAAATTATAATTTTATTAGTTTTTACCTCATTATCTTATTTAAAAAATATTTGATAAGGATTTTTACTTAACCCGTATAACGCTTTTATATATTTACAAACTACAAGATTCATAAACTTCATACATATAGATACACACAAATTAGAGCGGACCCTAATGCGCTCAGCTAGGGGCGATTTTCTGATCTCATTGCCGTCGACCTTCTTGTGATTTCTGTGCCATCTCATGTTAATCTGTTCCTATGTTCTTTACGTGGTGGAGAAAATTCGCTTGATCGTGGTATAATTTTCATATTAAGGTTTGATTTTCTTTTTGTTTTCATAATTGCTTAAAAACCCTTTTCGTATCTGGTTATTCACTGATTGTTTAGTATCGGGTTCTGTTGGATCAATTTGAGTATCATCTTAGACGTCATCTGGTGTCCTAATTGATTATGGTTTGCCGATCCGATTTAGGGTTTTCTAGTTTTATTTTAGGGTTTCTTTGGTGTTCTTTTCTTGCAGTTCCCCACATCTCTTTATTGTTGTGCATGGTGTGCTATGGGTTAGAGCTTATTTGTTTTTAGTTGTTTCTTGAATGAGAGCTAGTCCTATAGATATTCAAAAGGTTGCTGCTAAGTTTTAAGAAGATGGATAATAAGGGTGCGTCGGCTAAACCTATGTGCGTTCTTAAGAAGTCGTCTGATGATGGTAATAAGCTATTCGCTGCAGCGACGGGTAAGCATGGTACCGTGGTAACCCCTAATGCTGAATTGGGAGATACAAAAACTAATGAATCTCATAGTTCGGACAAAGGGGTGGTCGATGAGAAAAAAAACTTGAGGGTATTGATGTTGGTGGAAATAACAAGGGTAACTCTAATGGCAAAGTTTCTCATGCCCCAAAACTCAAGACTAGAGGTGAAACAAAGAAAGCTAATTTTAGGTTTCTTAAGTAAAATGAATCAATAGAGGATGTGGATATCGTTATCTCCAAGAGTCGGTTCAAAAGGTGAAAAAACGATATGAACAAAATCATAGAGACATATTAATCATAGAGAACAAAGTCGAATTAATTTTCTGGGTATTTCTTGGGCAAATGGTTAGGATATCCAGTTGTGGAGAACTTCGTATATGGTTCTCCAAATCATAGAGACAGATTAATCAACCAGAAATCAAACAAACTTAGTATTCAAGAAGATGAACAAATTCGCCTAGGTTAGAGAGCATAATTGCTTTACCACCTGGATAGAGGCCCTTGATGTGCATTTAAGGTTGATATCCAGAAAGCCTATAATACGGTTGACTGGAGTTTTTTGCGTGGTATTCTAGTTGGGTTTGGGTTTCATGAGAAGATGGTTCATTGGATTATGGAGTGTGTGTCAACTGCATCATTTTCTCTTTGCATAAATGGATTTTTACATGGTTTCTTTTCAGGAAAGAGAGGTCTCAGGCCAGGGGATCCTTTATCTCCATATCTTAACACTATGGTTATGAAGATTTTGACTCTTATTTTGCAAAGGAAAGCTGAGAATTCAAATACCTTTAGGTATCATCATCACAGTGCCGAATTGAACATTATTAATCTATGCTTTGCAGATGATCTTTTCATTTCCTCTCATGGTGATATTGAGTCAGTTCAGGTTATTATGGAAGCTCTTGATGAATTCAAAGATGTTTCAGGTTTAACTCCTAGCCTTCCTAACAGTATTGCTTATTTTTGCAACGTTTTGAATCATGTTAAGCTTTATGTCCTTAATATCTTACCATTTGAAGAAGGAAGGTTACCTGTTAAGTATCTTGGGGTTCCTATAATTTCCTCAAGGTTGTACCTAATAGATTGTAAACCTTTCCTCGAAAAACTTCAGAAGTGGGTTTCGGATTGGAAGAACAGATTTTTGTCTGTTGTAGGAAGGCTTCAATTAATTAATTCAGTGATTTCTTCATTGCATGTTTATTGGTCTTTTGTTTTCATTTTGCCTTCTCGTATTGCATTAGAAATAGAGTAGATCATGAGAGGGTTCCTCTGGTGTCAGGGTGAAATGAAAATAGGAAAGGCAAAAGTGGCATGGGAAGTTGTTTGTTTGCCCAAAGATGAAGGTGGATTGGGAGTTTGAAGAGTTGAGGTGTCCAATAATTCGCTTATTTTAGCCCATATGTGGAACTTGTTAAGTCAAAAGGCGTCTTTATGGGTCAAATGGATCCATACTTTCAAGTTACATGATAGGAACTTCTGGGATATTCCATGCAGTGGTAGTTTATCTTGGAGATGGAGGGAACTTCTTTAGATGCGTCCTTTGGTCAGAAATATTTTTTTGTTTAATATTGGAGATGGTAAGACAGCTTCGGTGTGGTTTAATAATTGGTGCTCACTTAGTCCATTATCGAATACGATTTCGAATAGAATGATTACAAGGGTAGGTCTTCGGTTTTCTGATAAAATGTCACATCCCAAAATCCATGGGATGTGATTAATTGAAATCACAACACAAATTGCAAAACAAACGACCTCTAAATGGGACGTTTTAGAAAATTCATTAATAAATCATCATTGTTTTAGAAACAATAAGAGTTTCACAAATACTTCTAATAATGCAAATTTTCAAAATAATAAAGCTCTTCATTTCTTTAACTTCTTTGAGAATGTGCACTTGTGACTCGATGATTAATGCACGCTTTCCATTACTAATCATGATCGAGTACCTAAGAATACACGTTAAAAATACGTCAACAATAATGTTGGTAAGTTCATAGGTTTAAACCAAACGACCATTGATCACAATAACACAATGATAAAGTACATATACAATATCATAAAATAAATCATTTCAACAAGTTTGTACTTATGCACTTGAATCGATACCTTGACAATAATAATAATAAGATTACCCCTCTTGCGGTGCTTATGCCTAAAACACCACACTTTCATTCAAATATTATATGTCCATTGTGCCATAGCGCGACTATGTCGGATCGGGGTGTCAACCCAAATAGTACTATTTATAATATTCGCGTAATGCATTCTCGATTCAAGTTCACAAGGGAATCATCAATAGGCATTCACATAAATCAACATAAGTACGCATAAAACATTTGTGATCATACGTGTATTCACATCCCAAAAATATTTCCAAAAAGGGATCTATAAAACTCACCTCAAGTGCTCAAAGAGAATCTCCACAAATCGAAGGTCCTATAATCAATCAAATCCATATAGTCGTTAAACTCTTATTTTATTCCTAAATTCGATTTTTCCAAATGAAATGGCCAGGTAAATGTTCATTTGCAAACTATAATTAAGGTGAAAACTAAGGGACAATTCTCAACCACACATTTCTCCCTTTCTCTCTATCCTCCATAAATAACTAGTTTCATCTAATTCATTGAAAATTTTTTATCTTGAAAACGGTACATCGATAAATTATAAAAAATATATGGGTGTTCTTAAAATTTCGTCCTATTAGAGAGGTCATCCGATATACTTTCGATGACTTTTTAATTTTCGGACGGAGCCCATGCGGCTAAGGGCGTAGCCCGTCAGGTAGATCACCCCATCATCGAACACCCCCTATGACCTATCACTCCATCAGCTACCCCTTATTAATACCCTTAAGGACTACGCCCGTATCGTATCATCATCCGAAATAAATTTTTTTTTTTTTTTGAGTGGGTTTTATTTAAAAAAATTTTAAAAAAAATTTAAAAATTAAAAATGAAAAAAACAAGGTAAAAAAAATTAAAAAAAAGGAAGAAGGGAAAGAAGCTGAGGAAAATGTGTGGCTGAAATTTGTCCCTGGATTTTCAACATTTTTCTAGTTTTCATTTGATTACAACCCTTATATATATACAAATCTAAGGATGTATTCTATAATAGAGATTGAACAAGGCCATAGGATCTTACGACGAGAGAATTATAGAGTATATGGTTAGCAAGAGCTTGAGACCAAGTGACTTTCCTTGTGAAATCCTAGCTTAGCCGAGTTGTATAACTATTTCACAAAACAAATAAACAAGAGAGTTGCAAGACTTGGTGAGCTATTAATCGAATTAAGCAAGAAAGGAAAGGATACTAATGTGGTTTCTTACTTCCTTTTAAGCTGAAAGAAAGAGAGCAAGAACAAGAGTTTGAAATCTCAAAACCTTAACCCGAACTTGAGCTTGAAACCGTGAGCTTGGAAGCTATTAGGAGGCTGTTTTTAGTGCCTAAAAACAGTGAGTTTTAGGCTGTAAACACAGCTCTTGATTGCCAAAATGAAGTGGTCTTGTTGTGTTTTTAAAACCGAGATAAGGGGTGAAATTGTAGAGCTAGTTGGTACAAGTAATTGGTGGTTTATTTGAGGTATTTTAAGGTTGTTTTCAGGCTGTTTCCAGGGCTGTTTTCACAGCTGGAAACCAAGAGAAAAGGCAAGCAAAGAAGTCACAATTTGAGTGTGATGGGAGAAAAGAAGAGATGTGTTGGGTGCAATTTGGATGAACTACAATGGGGGTTTATATAGCCATCAAAGACTATCCATGGAGCTTGGGGAGGGGCTTAGAAACCGGTCTAATGAAGGGTGTTGGAGCAAGAATTGAGTGCAAGCAAAGTTATCTTGAGAGTGGCCATAGGGTGGCTTGGAGGGTGGTAGATTGGAGGTGGAATCTTGCTAAGAATGGGGTGGTGGTGTTCCTAAACTAAAAAGAAGCTTAAGAATCTTGCCCATATACTCCTCTTGGAGCCGTGAGCTTTCACAAAGAGGGGAAGAGTAGAGAAAACTTGTCTAGTATCTTGCATTGCATGAATGGTGGTGGATACTTGCTTAATTAAGGTAGTTTGTGTATCCAATGTTAAAAGTGAGTCTTGAAGCTTATCAAATGTGTTGGAAATCTTTTCTTGGAACCATTTTGTACAACAACACAATGGAGGACATAGCTTTTAATCGAGTTTCGGGTTATTTGGGTTTGAAGAATTAGTATTTCGGGTTAACTTTTAATTCTTGAAACCCAAATAACCCGACTGAAATACTAATTATTGAAACCCAAATAACCCGACCTAAATAAGCCGAAACTCGATTAACCCGAAATATACATGATTCTCGGTCCATAACTGTAGCATAACTGAGTTTCGGTTCTTTCATTTTAGGTCAGTGCAAAATTAGATTAAAATCGGAACTCGAATTCTAAGAAAAAAAGACTTACATCCATCAGTTGAACGAGCAGAGTGGGCTTGCGGTTTTTGATAAAATTATTATCAAAATCCTGCAACTCTTGTTTAACAGGAGAAAGTTGTTTATGGCCTTTATATATCCTGTAACGTCCAACACACAATTCTTCAACCAATGTCAGCACCTCGCTTGTGATTTTAAGCCGGAAAGGAAGATGGCCTAATCTGTTCCTGTCATCCACAAAGTTCCTCCAGATCGGTTCCGCCGCCTCGAATCTATCGGTTGTTTCTGTATGTAATAATTGATTGTTGACCCGTATCGACTCCACGGAGCAAACTGGATTCAAACTCACAGTCTTTCCGTTTATACAATGATACCATATTCGGTATGAATTCTCTGGTGTTTCTCGAGTGTTTTTGTTCATAATTTCGAAGAAGAAAAAGAAGTAGATGATGATGCGTGTGTGTGTGGTTTGAATGTCATATGAAACACCAAGTCAGAACGTCTTGTACACAGAGGTGGGCAAAAACCGGTTTTGGACCAAACCCAAGATCCATCCACCTTAGCAGCTTCCTGCCATCTCTTTTTGAATATCTTTATATTCATGAGTTGAATGCCTTCTCACCTAATTAATAACAAAAGAAAACATAGTGGCATAATGCTAATGAAATTATAGTTTTCATGTAGTTTAAGTTCTTTTATCAACTGTTAATAATGAAGTTTGATAATTTTTAACATTTTTGGCTCTTATCTTCACTCAAACGGGTCAAATCAATAAAATCGACTAGAAACAGGGTTTGAAAGACGTCAAATGTCTACTATCAATGTCATGACCTCCTAAATCAATATATACAGATAGTGATTATAGGTTTAAAAGTAATGTTTTCGTACTCAAAGTTTAATAATCTGATCTGGCCACTTTAACTTGTACTCACATCGACCCATCTGAACCTTAACCTATAGACACATTTCCAGAGCCCCTGACCTACTCATATTGATATGTTTGTGTTAGTTGAAGCCAAATTTGGACTGGAAACCAAAGCATTACTTATTGTTTAATTCTAAATTTCATAACAAATAGCAACTCCGACTATGGGTTTAAAAATGGGCTTGTTTGGTAACAGGTCAAAACAGTTTAGTTATTTTGTATGAGTCATAACGGTTAAGCTTTGGACAAACACGCAAAAATATTTTTTTAAACTTAATACCTTGATAATAATTTGTTCCAATGGTTTAATTCATTTGAATATATTTTTTGAAAACTATGTTGATTGGGAAACAAGTCAAAACTATAACAAACTTTTAACTTGATTATCGACCCATTTCCCTAGGTTTTTCAGTTATATATTTTAGTTAAAAAAGACACATATAATAACCCAAATCAGCCTATTCTATGTGTAAATTGGTCAAAACTGTATCATATACTCTTAACTTTTGAATTGGAAGCTTGACTGTACTTCAATGGTGCTATAGTGAATATGGCTCATTTGGACCATATACCATATGCATCTCCAGGCAGCTCTGATCTTGATTTGTTGGAGAACGTGACCATAAAGCTTGATGGTGCTAAGGGGGGAGGGAGTGGGGCGGTGAAGCTAGCGGTGAGGCCGGCGGTGAGGCGGTAACACCGCCGCAAGGTGGGCGGTGAAGGGCGGTGAAGGTTAGGCGCGGTAATGTATGCCGAGGAGAGAGGAGATGTTGAATGTGGAAGGGGCCCACCCCAACGTTCGTAAAGTTGATGCTAGAGGGATGATGGGTTGGACCAGAAAACTGGGGTAGTGGTGTTACGAGGGATGATGGGTGGAAAAAGGTGGCCGGAGGTTTATTAGATTGGTGTAAGTGATGTCGGAAGCTGATAACCGGAGGTTGAGAAGAAAGGTAAAGTTTAGAAAGAGAAATCACCATCAAATATTAATTCATAAAAGTGAGAAAACCTTACCTTTCTTTCCTGTTGTTTTTTTTTTCGTCCACAATAAATCAATAATTATTGAGATGCCATGGATAACCAGTAAATGTTTGGGTTGGGAGTTGGGAGAGAGAGAAGAAAGATAATGAAATCTTAGTTTGGTTTGGTACTTTGGTTTGTATCCAAATGTGTATCATCGACATGTGGACTTTATATATAAAGCATAAATATATATTTTTAATATCATACAAGACAAAAGGACTTTAGATATAGAAAATATATATTTAAGGAGTATATGTCTGTCTTTTTTTTTTGGATAGTTACTTTTTAAGATTGTGGAAAGTAATTTACATCTAATATTATGGCCAACTATTATTTAGATTTTTATAGTTTAATTTTTGATTTCTTTATTTTATACATACATATATATGTATATATATATTTTTAATGTTTCTGGTTCTCCGGTCCGGTTGAACCGATCCGACCGGTCCGACCAGTAACCAGTAAGGAGACCGGTTCGCCTTCCGGTCCGGTCGTGAAAACATTGCTTTTGTTGTAGTTTAGTTATTTGTACATTTTGTATTTTAACATTTATGTTTGATTTACACTTTATAACCTTTTTTTAACATATTTTGTAATTGTTAGTTTTCATAACATTTTTGTTTTTTAACATCTTCGTTTTACATATATCTTTTTCACTTTTTTTACAACATTTTCTTTTAGTTGTTTGTTTTTATCCGTTTTTAACATTTGTTTTTTTTTTTTGTAATAACTATTTTGTAACTTTTTTTTTTTTTTTTTATAAATATTTTATAGTAATGACATATATTTTGTAATTTTTTTTATCTTTTAACATCTATTTTTTTTTCTTTTTCCAACTTTTGTTTGCGTGAAAGTTAAACTGACTTTATAACAAAGGTAGACACGATAACTGAGTATAAGTGGTTTTTAATTATGTAACATTCCGTTTTCCAATCTATACAAATTCATTTACAATCTTTTATCGATTCGTCATTTTAATTTATTTTAACTTTTTACGTTCTATCGTATCGAAATGTGTAAACCGAATATCGAATTTTTATAAAATTCGTAACTTAACATTTTAGAACAATGAACAAATAACATTTAGTAACTAACGGAATGCCAAACGAGTCGTTAATTCTATTATAAATTGAGTCCTATAATTAACGGCTTTCAATCAATTAACACCACCAAATTTGTTAATGGAATACACGTGGTGCCTTGCATTACCACTTGTAATTTCATCTAAAGAATCTGCATTTTTAGTGCCAGAACATCACATTTCGTTGCATTCTACATTCAAGAGCTTTTCACCTTCAAAACACATACAAAAACTACACCAAGATTTTGTTCATTCGGCTTTTTCTCAAGCAATTCCACTGAATTATAGTTCGAAATACATCACTTTCCAGGTACTAATTGATCCTTAATATTTTTCTTTACTGAGCTATGATAAGATCGAGTTCATCATTTATGTGGTTCGGTTTCTTGTGGAGTATAATCCCGGTTTTCTTTTATTGCTAATAAATTGTTAGGAAATTTTATGTAGGTTGAGTTATGATGAAAAATAATTGAATATCATTGCTGAAAGTTCTTGAAAAACTATGAAATTATATTCGATTTCTGTTGTGCCGCTTGAGCAAAGAGGTGTGATTTTTTTTTTTAAGTGGTTAAATTGAAATTTTGTAGCATGATGAAACCGAGCAAAAATGGTCCCTATCACCATTGAGAAACCAAATGAAAACATTGTAGAATATGTCTAAATGGCTGTATAATGTTGCTGTCAAAATCATGTGGTTCTACCACTGTTAGTTCAGTAATTCTTAGAAATTTCACAATCGTTTTTGTTACTAGCAATAGTTGGGGGTTTTTGTCAAAATGTGAGTTAATGTCTAAATCCTAGGATGTGTTAGCTAAACCTGGTTGCAAAAGATGAATTTCCCTTGATGTTTTATTTAGAGGTTTCTTCAAAAACTGTGTTGTCATATTGTTGTTGGGTTCGGTTCCTTCTAAAAACGTAGTATGCGAATGTGTTACTAGAAATGTATGACATGGTCTAAGATTTTGAAAGTGATACTAATGTTTTGAGTCACTTAGAAAATTGAAATGCAAGTTGTTTTTCCATTGGTTATGCACCTTAAAAACCGCTGAGTTGGTCCTGCACAGAACCTGGTTGAACAGTATCGCTCCTGTCCCGCACAGCTGAGCTCGCAGGGCTGTTTTGAGCTCTATTCCAGGTTCGTTTGTGTGCATCTTATGACGTTGTTCTGGTAAAACATAGTTCATTGTGTCCCCTGTGAATGGGTGAAAATGTTTGAAGTAAAAACTTAGTCTTAAGTTCGTGGGACAGCAGTTGTGCGAGATGGTCAGCTGCGAGGCTGCACCTGAGCAGCCCTTTTTTTTCCTGCACTGTAATCTGATCTAGACGTTCAAATGAGTCCACATTCTGTTCCGGTAGCCTAGCCCTCTGTGTCCCTGGAAATTGGGTTATTTATTTAAGTGTGTCAAGTGTTTAGAGGTTGAACAACCTACCAGTTAGCAAGGCTGCCATTGGCAGCTGATCTCGCTCAACTGGCCAACTTCCTGGTGTCGTTCTTTAGCTGTTATGGAGCACTCGTTTCCACAGTTTTAATCAGTTTTGCCTTACAAAATTTATAGCTCAAGTATTCCTAGAAATGTTTATGATAAATCTTTGTTTAATCAGACCTTAGAGGTCGTTTTCTGGACAGCAAAGCTGCGAAACTGCACCTGTTTTCTTCTGCTGAACCGCTAGTGCACTCAGCTCGCAAGGTCACTTTGTGACCAATTGCGGGGTTGTTTTCTGTTGGTATTCGGGACTGTTTTGGTTCCTAATGTATTAGAGTCATTTTCACAACTAGCAAGTTTCTTTCGTATTCTTTTCTTCCTTTAAAGCTTAAACTTATACAATAATAGACATGCTACTGTGTTCCATTAAACGACAATATGAGTTTGTAATATTGATGTCGAATTAATTGTACACAACCACACAATGCTTTACTTGCTGAACTTGTTCATGATATCTACTTGCTGAACTTGTTTATATGATGAACTTGTATTGACCCTTAAATACCAGAATTAGTTTAAGATGAATGATGAACTTGGCCTATCGAATACAAATGTTGAACTTGCTCATGTATGTCTCTATGTCGAATTTGTATGTGAATCAAGATATGTTGAAGTTGTAGTTGTTTACAAATGAGGAAATTAGAATGAACAAATACTCATGTTAATTGGTAAATGATGGGTCTATATTTTAAATTAATTTGATGAAACCAGGTTAGTGTATGAATAAATTAACATGCTTAATAATCATGGAATTAGTTAACTGTTAAAAACAGGAAATCAACAATACATATTTTGAGTCAAATACTAACCGTTACAATTGACGTGACTCTTGAAAAAGAATCCAAATCAATGAATTCATCTTTAAATGGCATTCCTAAGTTACTAATGTTCAACTAAAACTTACTAGTATCTTCGACTCCGTCTCTGATCATAGGTTCGCATCGATAGCACCTATTCGGCAAACAATTTTATTGTGCTAACCTTCTTGTGGTTTTTCACTTGCTTCATCTTGTTGTGTATCAACAATCACTGTGAGTTCACTGCCCCCTTTCTACTTTATTTTGATTTACTTTCGGGGCTGAAAAACATGTACTTAAATTGTTTTAACGACTGTTTTATACAACTGTTATTACAACCTATTAGCATTTATAATGCAACTTTATTGATAACTTATTACTAAACTTTGAACACTTAATCTCAATAATGATGTCATGTAAAACTGTTTAGGCCTTGTATGGGCGGGGGTTAAACAGGTGTACATGGTAGGTATTATTGGA
>JAOEHQ010031549.1:0-13199 GCA_025447715.1 Asclepias incarnata | reverse complement strand
CAATACGAATAGAAGGATCGTTGGCTGATAGGAAACGTGTTTAAATGTGATTTTTTAAAAATAATTTTCATTATAACTATCTATTGGAAAATTCATTTTTTAAAGTTTTTTAAATATTTTTCATTTTGAAAATGAAAAACTCCTTATGATTTTTAAACTTGCAACTTTTTTTTTTAACAACAAATTTGGGCTCAGCAGCATGTCTTTTCGTATGCCCAACTCCAATTTCAGAAGATACTCATTATGGGAAAACCCTAGTCTTCATTCTTGGGAGCATTTTGCTCACACTAAAATTTAAACCCAAGACCTCAAGTCTCAAGTCCTCCCTAAATACCAATCCATCTATTGATGGTTGGTTTCCAAACTTGCAACTAATTTCAAGAGTTTAATAGGGATAAAAAACCTTTTTCATTTTCCCGAAAAATGAAAGCGGATAATTGAAGAAGATTCCGTAACTAAGTACGTCTTAGATTTGATAAATAGGTCTTCAAATTTGGTGTGATGAGTGTGTATCATACCATGTCTTTTCGGTCATATGGTGTGGAAACCATACTAATCGTGGTCCATGCTACCATGTCGGGTTTCAGAGTGATCACCACACCATAACCATCGTGCTCTTTGACATGATGGAGACACATGTGTGTTGGTGTTTCTCATGCCACGTATGTGTGTTGCGCTTTTCATGTGTTTTTGTTTTCATTAAGTAAATATCCTATCCGTTCTAAAATATGTGCATACTTGAAATATACACAAAGTTTTAGATGATTATTAATTACTATATAGTAAGTGTATACTTAAAAATGCACAAAGTTATTAAAGATTCTTAATTATTATATAGTGGAGCAGTGGGATTACAATATTACACTTACTTTTTGCATAGACTTATATAAATTAGTTTTTCAAAAGATCATATTAAGGGTAAAATGGTAAAATGGACCTTCTATTTTGGAAGTACACACTTATTTTGGAATGTATAGAGTATCATTGTAGTCCATACCCGATGAAAAATAGTTCAACATAACTTTGAGTTTGATACTAATGTAACACTTGCAATAAGAAAGAGTAACTTTACAACATAAATTATTTAAATTGACTATTTTAAGACAAACCTTAAATCGAAAAATTATTACTTCACACAAATAATCATAACTCAATAATTCAAAAATTTTAAACAAATTTTAAGACAACTTTACATGAAATAAACTAAATTGTATACTACTTCACACAAACAGAACCTCCTTAATTTACTAAAATACCCTTTACAATAGGCGCCTTAAACCCCCAATTGGTTTGCTTCCAGCCTTCCATACCCTCAAAACACGAAATTTACCAAATTACCCTCACTAAATCCGATAAGAATAAGCCCCAAATTATTAAACCCTCAAGCCGTCCTGCCTATTTCCACACCATCACAAAGGTAAGCTTGCTTTTCTAGTGTTTTATTGGTTCCAACTTTTCTACTTTCTGATTCTTTATAGCACCCATTTACATAAACTATTTATTTATGATTATATATGGGATTTTTGTGTATATATATTGATTTGCATACTTCAGGTCTTGTAATGCACTCCAAGTGTTTGATAAAATGTTCAAGAGAGAAATTATAACTATTCTTGCTACTATTTTCTTATGCAAAAATATGAAAAAGAAAAAAGAAACAATTTTTTTTTAAAAATTTGGTCATGTTATTGTCCCTGCGATGGTAGCTTAGTAGTGGGGGACATATTCCGGCTCCATGTCCCTTTAACCATAGTGTTATGCGACTTACTTTCTCTTTTCTCGTGTTGGTCATGCGAGAGATCGGTGAGAGATTGATAATACGCCTGTTATCCCTTTTTTATAGCTTTTTTTGTTTATTAAAGATATGTAATGGCTTGTATTGTTTATGTTTTTGAATTTAGGACGATATAAAAGTGGGAGGAAGTTATAGAGAAATGGATACCAAAGCAAATGGTGAAAATGGATCTTTGGTTCTAGTAAAGCAAGGAGCTGAAGCTGTGAGTGTTTTTTTTTCTTCTGTAAATTCTTGTGCTTTACTGTGTCAGGGAGGATGGGATTCGAGATTTTGAAGTTTTTGTTATTTTGAAGTGATACTGCTATGATATGAGATTAAAGTTACTAAATGGACCGGTGTATGATAAGGCTGCAAGACTTGTATTATACTGATATTTACTGTTACACCCACTTATGGTTTTGACTGTGTTTTTTCTAGAGAGTTTTTGAGTCGACATTTGCTGGAAGGAAGTCTATTGTTAAGGAACGGTTCTCAAAGAAGTATAGGCATCCGACTTTAGATTCAAAACTCACAATCAAGCGGTTAAATGCGGTATGTTTCTCACTTGATGACTGTTGATTTTTATAAGAGGTGGCAATTTTAACAGATTTAATTATGAGTGGGAAAATTTGGGTTAGTTTTGAGTCTCAAATAGGCTAAATAGATCATATAAAAAAAGTTACTAAACAGGTAACATATCAAATAGGTAGCACTGGTCAAACGATGGAGGGATGTCGAAGACTGTTTTTTATGCATACAACCATGTTGTGAACATAATTAACGAATAAATATAGAGGACAACCCAACACGATCCGGTTCTACCATAATAAGAATTGACCTGTTTCACCCAGAACTCCTTTTGACCTGTTACGCAACTCACCCATCTTGCCTTTTTTCCGTCTCTAGTTTTAAAGTTCAAAGACATTCGATTGTTGTTATGATTCTTATTTTTATCATGATTAGGAGGCTAGGTGTATGACAAAGGCTAGAAGGCTCGGAGTTTCTACTCCTGTGCTTTATGCAGTAGACCCTGTATCACATACTCTCACTTTTGAGTATGTCGAAGGTCCATCAATCAAGGATATATTCCTTGAATTTGGATTGCATGGAGTTGTTGAAGAAAGGATGGATGACATTTCTTTGCAGATTGGGTATACAATTGGCAAATTACATGATGGTGGGGTCATTCATGGGGACTTGACTACATCAAACATGTTATGGCGCAGTGCTAGCAACCAACTGGTACTTAAGTTTTTCTAATCTACTTTTCCATTTCATAAGATTTACGGCGATGATTAGTTGCATTTGCAATTGGATACACAATGAAAAGCGAAAAAAATCTGGCTAGAGAAACTACACAGTGTTTTAAAATAGAACAATATATGTGGCAATTATAAGTTAATTATGTAAACTATTCAGGGTGTGTTTGGTTTTGGGTAATGGGAATGAAGGAATCACTTTCATTCCTATTGATAGTGAGAGTTCATTGCATTGGGATTACAAATTGGGTATCAAACCCATCAATCTAAGTATATACAAAACCTACCAAGGGTGGTGGGTTTCACATCTCATTCCAATTACCCCCTCAAGTTTCTCTTTCTTTTATGCAATACTGTTTTTTGAGTATTTACATTGAGTAATTTGTAATGAAAAGGCCAGAAACCTGGCTATAGAAGTTATGAAATGTTTTAAAAGGAACAATATATTTGGCAATTATATTCAATTTATGTAAAAACGATTAGATATCTTGGAGGTGGCCAGGGAAAGGTCCGGAAATGGTCATGGGATACCCTAGTCACCTTCCTCGGTTAACCTGAATAGCGAAAACCTCATCCGTTTTCCCGTTTATGTAAAAACAATCAGATTCAGGTTTTATTTTATTGACAACAGGTCAAGACGGTTTTTTTTAACGGCACAACAGGTCAAGACGTTAAAGCAAAAGAAATTTAGCTATCAGGATGTGGGTCAAATGGGTCTCTAAAATGCTCTTAAATACTTAAACTTCCTTCAATTAAATCTTAATAGTATGATTCTATAGCTTTCAACCTAATCTTAACTCATTACTCACCCCGTCCATTTTACCACCTCTGGGCAACAAGTTGCAAGGTATTCCAGTATTTGTGTATGGAAATGTCGTATCTGGTTAGTTGAAGATCTTACATGTCCTATATGAAACAATGTAGTAAATACATAATTGCTGATTTTATGACATGGAAGAATAAACTATTGAGTAGTTGGTAAAATTGAAAAGCTTATGGAAACAGGATGAAGGTTATATGCGGCCTCAAGTATCTACGTATGATGAATTTGACAGATATATATCAAGTGTAAATAGGATTTCAGTTGTCTAATAAAGTTGAAGTTCATTTACTAATGCAAAAGAGAACTTAAGCTTGAGGCAGAACTATAATTTTGTATTTAACAGTGTAAATTATTGATAAATGACTCTTCTGCCATATTTTTCAGGTGTTGATTGATTTTGGTTTGAGCTTTGTATCAACCCTTCCAGAAGACAAAGCTGTTGATTTGTATGTACTGGAACGAGCCTTGCTGTCGATGCATTCTTCATGTGGCAATGTGGTAAGCCAGTTGAAAATCCATGCATGCTCAAAATAGACACCTAGGATTATTTCGAAGTAACAATACTCAGTTTCGAGTGTTCGGTAAAGTGGATATTGTTATGATTTCTGATTCTTCAGGATCAAAATTATCTAATTTAAGCGTAATGTAAAGTTATCTTCATATCCCTGGCTTTAATTAACTGATTGATTATCTGATGTTAATTTTTCTAGTCACAATATTCACTCCTACCATGCACAACCGAACCCCCGGAATAACTAAACCAAAGCTGCACGTGAAATTTATTATTTAAGGTCCCTGTGCAAAGACACATTAATTGGATCAATTGACATAACCTTGGTTTGACATTCTTGAACAGATGGATAAGATACTTGCAGCATATAGGAAATCTTCGAAACAATGGTCATCCACATTAAACAAACTTGGTCAAGGTATAATATTATTTCATGTATTCCTGTCTACATTCTACAAATTTCCCTATTCTTGTAGCACTGCCCTCATTCCAAAAGAAATGTAGTAATTTCTTCAGCAGGTCTTTCAGTTAACTGGGAAGCTTTTTTTGCTTTATCTAAGTTACAAAATATTGGTAGCATTATCTTAGACTCACACGATTATTCTATTTTGCTGTTAATAAGGATATTATAGATATCATAATCACCATCAACACCTTTACTAAACTATGTCTTAAAATAAATCTTGCATTCGTTTTCAGTCAGATTAGTATTATATTTTCTATTCAATATGGTTATGCAATTGCAATTTAATTTGTCACAGTGAGACTACGAGGTAGAAAACGAACCATGGTTGGATGAAATCATGCTGCCATTTGTATGATATGGTGGAAGAAGACACTAGCAATGTGTTTTACTACTACCAGCTTTAGAGTAAATTATCTTAATATGAAAACCATAGTCTTCATCTGGTATGTGCTAAATTCTTTGTGATTGTATTTATGCTGATAAACACATTCAGATAATGGTGGTTGAATAGTTTTTATTTCAGGTGATGGCATTGAAAACCATAGAATATTACATTAGCCATTATTTTAGCTATAGATTTTATCTCGGTCTATTAGGGCTAAATAGTTCTGTGTGTGTATTATTTAAGCCAACATTGTTGCAGCCTGATCTCAAGTTTTGGCTCTTAGCGTAGTTATATTAATAATTGATCTAATTGCTCTGGCATGCATGTTTAAAATGATAAAGTAGTACGAAACGTCCTAAAAAGCATTAAGCTGGCTAGGCGGTCTGGCACACAAAGGTTTAGTGATATTGATATATTATTATACTAATATCTTCAGATTATGATATAATTTAGCCACCATAATTTCTGCCTATTAGTTTTTATACCATCACTTATCAAATGTTTAACTTGATTTTTTTTCATTTACTTGAATTGAAAAGCTCAACTCTGTTTAGGAAAATCCATTAAAGAGCTCAAGTTTTTCAAGAAATTCAGAGGTACTTGGTTTTAAATGTTTAATAATGTAAGATTTGGCTGTCGGCTGGGATGTATAATATCTTTTAGTGTAACTGTCCAAGTGACCAATCGAGTGGCCATAACCAAGTGGATCGGTCTCCACTTTTGGTTGTCAATCTAACTGGTAGATTGGTAGGGATACATTACGTCTAGGTTGTATGTGAATAACCCGGGGGGGGGGGGGGGGGTAAAAGATTACCCTGGTTATATTTCAGTAATAACCAAGTTGAGCAGTAATAATACATGATGCCTAGGTGGCCATGGATAGGGTGGGGGCTGTTTGCTTTCAAGGAGTAGATTACAAGTTGTCTTTAACTACTGCTTAATCTGGACAGATTCAATGCAGAGGTTTTATTGGCTGTAAGCATCATCTAAAAGAGTTGACATGGTTAATGGTTTTAAGTTCTAAAATTGATAAACTTTTTCTGTTAAATCTTATTATGTGTTAAGTTTCAGTTTTTGATCATCCATACTTGTTTCAATCACATATATAAATAAAAAGATTTATCGATTATAAATCTATATTATTACAGTCATATACTCATATCAATGACATCACTGTGCACTCATCATTAAAATTCACATTTTGGGCAAGAAAACACTGAAAAGAACAACTTTGACAACAACAAAAAGAAACTATCGGCTATTTCAATTTGCCTATTTTACATTTCAGTCCATTATATAAGAATATAAGATATTAAGATTCCATCTTACTGTAAGTTTGTAACATTATTTTTATTTAGGCTTTATTTGTTTATGGTTATGGGGCTTGTTGCTCATATAGATCTTATGGGCTTGTCTGTGTTGACAGGCTAATCCATTTATATGTGTATCCAGTCCATTTAACCGGCCCGTAAACATACAGAAATGCTCTTATCTTTGCTCTATTCATTAGGCTTGAATTAAGTATAAGACATTAAAACTTGCTATATACATTTTTCAAAACTTGCTATATCATCTACCCATCAATAGTTCTGTACTTTATATCACTAAATTGACTGCAGGACCATAGATTTGGATAAAACAATGTTAATGAACTAAAAGAGGAGATAGGGTATCTGTATGATCAACTTTTAGTTGAACAGTTAAAACCTGGAATTTTACTTATTCAATATAGTAGAACATGTATACACTGTTACATTTCAATAGTCTAGAGGTAAACTTTTGACCTCCTTTTTTGTGTTTCAAAATTGATAATTTGTTGATTCTGATGATGGAGAAGACTATTACTGATCCTGATTATATATTATCTTAAGTATAGTTATTTTAGTGACTTTCCAAAAGGATTTGAATGCTGTGTTTTTTTTATTCAGTCATCTTCTGGATTAATTCTAGTCAACAAGGTAACTATCAATACTTTCTTACTTCCTATTTCATATGTAACTCTTTAAAGTTCCAGATCGAGCCTACTTCGTATGATTTTTTAAAACTGAAGCGGTCTCAAACTTGCAATCGGGTGTGGACAGTCAAAGCTTGAAATGGGATCGTCAAAGGAAGAACCCGAGCCTAATTCAACTGATATTGGAAACCATAAAGTTGAGGTCAGCCATGTCATATCTGATTCTATTTCTGTTATTGCTGCTATGTTCATTAGTAAAAAGAATGAACTTAAGGATAATGTAATTGCTGATGATGTCAAGTTAGAAGTCGATGTTAAACAATAATTGAATATACTATTTATAACAGATCATTCATCTGTTTGTTTTCTTTTTATTCAGATAAAAAAAAAGAGGAATTTATTGGTAAGTCTTTGGTTTTATTTCTTTGCCCAAATATGAGAGACTTATAAGTTATAACCTCTTCAAGATACTCTGCAACTACAAATGCTACTTTTGCTGAAGCATTTAACCCATTAACGTCATTTTCTAAATGGGTAATCATTTCTGGTGCTTCAGACCATATGTTAGGTAACCATATGTCAAGAAAAATGAGATTTTTGATTTGTTATATTTGTTTAATTCTTGAAATATCTAGGTGTTCCTTTGTATCAAGCTTATTCCCGCCTTCCTCGCAAGATTCATCTAAAGCTTCAAAGTTCATTTATGCAAGTCTCATATCCACAGCAACAATTACAAGTGATAGCAATGAGTACACGGATGCGGATTTCGACGATATTCGAGAAGAATGGGCAATTTATGTGTCGAATTTCATTTTTAGGTAGAAATCGTACATTGTAGTAACTGCATTTAACTAATTATCGGTATATATTTTGACATGAATTGTTATGTAATGAATTGGTAACGCATGGTTTTGATATATATGAAATGCGTTAATTTTGTACAATTGTCAGGTTTATTGTCAGTAATTATGTATATAATCAGGTTTTAAAAAATAGAAAAAAAAAAAAAAAATGATTTTAAGGTAATGACACGCAAAAACATATGTCAAAACAATTGGGTCATAAAAGTTATGGCGCGCTACTACAAAGGTCAAAAAGGGGAGTCATAAATGCGGGTCATAAGTGCGCGTCACATAGGGATGACCCACATATGCGCGTCATGAAAATTTATGACTGGTCCATCCTTGACGGGCATTTGCGCGTCGTAAAGCCTCTTAATGACGCGCATTGCGTGTCAAGAATAGCTGTTTTTCTAGTAGTGTACGCATAGGAGAAAACAAAAACAAACCAAAATAAAACTGAAACAGAACATTAAAACACAAAAAGTAAGAACAGGACCAAATATGCGCCGCACATTGGATATGTGCGCCGCATTTTTGATGTTAAACTTAGCCCAGTTTGAAAAATTAGCCCGATATGCGGCGCATTTTCCAGTTTTCCCAGCTTTTTCAAGACAAGTGTATGTAACAAATCGAAAACGACCTCAAACTATCACTTTCAAGCACAAAACCAACTTATCACACGTGCGTATCATTTACCCAGTCAACGTATCAAAAACCCCCAAAGTGATTTTTTAAAATTAAAACCCCAAATTAAAATTCATCTCAAAAACACTTGATTAATACAAATTAACACTAATTTTAGCTATATTCAGCACATATAAACATCCCCAAACCATTTTCAAGCAAAAGCCCCAAATTGATTTCAAAATCTCATGAACCCTAATTTCAAAATCGAACAATTAACCACAATGTAGGGTAAATCGGAGCTTAATTCATCAAGAAAAACAAAACCCACAACATATATTCATCACAAACTCGAAATCTTAAAATCCCACTCAAAATTTCGGATTCCATGCTTACTCACACACAAAAACATCTATAAGAAAAGAAAAGAAACAAAAGAGACATACCTTGGTGGATCTTCTCATGATTGAAAACAAAGATGAAAGGAAGAAACAAGAAAAATCCGAATGATGAAGGGAGTAGATCGGGTTGGTGGATGTGTGTGTGTGTTTTTGGGTTTAGAAAAGAAAAATAAGAAAATAGAAATAAGAGAAGAGAAAGAGAGTATACCTTTTTTTTTTTTTTTTCAATTTTCTAATTTTTATGGATTTTCTAAATTTAAAATCAAAATAAAACACATTAAAATAAAGAAAGGAAAAACATGCAGGTCTACCAGATTATGCGGCGCACATTTAGAACGTGCGGCGCATTTTATTCTTTTTTCGAGAACAGAAAGTTTTGGACCAACAAAATATGCGGCGCATGTTTATAACATGCGGCGCATTTTCTGCTCCTCCCCCACACTTACGACTTACCGTGCATTGTTTCAACTTACCGTAACGCGTGTGGACAACTTCAGACCTGCACATCTCAACAAACACATAAAAACACTCAAAAGAAACAAAATGAACAAAAACTAAAACTAAAAACAAACACGGGTTGCCTCCCGAGAAGCGCTTAATTTATTTATGAGTCGTTAGCTAGACTTGTCCTACACTTACTTATCAAACGCAAAGAATGAGAGTTCATCAACAACAACTCCCTCAACACTCTCTTCCTCATGAAACACTTTCAAACGATGACCATTCACTACAAATGTTCCGCCATCATTCTTAAACAATTCAACTAAACCGGACGGATAAACATGCTTAACAACATATGGTCCAATCCACCTTGAAGTCAACTTAGGTTGCTTAAGTTTAAACCTTGAAAGAAACAACAAAACTTTATCCCCAGCCTTAAACTCCTTCTTCCTAAGCCTACGATCATGATAAACCTTAGTCCGTTCCTTATAAAGCTTAGAATTATCATATGCTTGCAACCTCAACTCATCTAGTTCATGCAATTGTAAAAACCTTAATTCCCCAATTTCCATTAAATCCAAATTACAATTCTTAAGTGCCCAATAAGCTTTATGCTCAATTTCCACCGGTAGTGACACGTCTTCCCATAAAGCAACCTATAGGGTGTAGTACCTATCGGTGTCTTATATGCAGTCCTAAAAGCCCACAAAGCGTCATCCAATTTCTTAGACCAACTCTTCGGGTTGTCACTTATGGTTCTCTCCAAAATTCGTTTCAAAGCTCTATTGGTATTCTCTACTTGGCCACTCGTTTGCGGGTGATAAGAAGTAGAAAAGCGGTGATTTACACCATACTTCTTAAGCACCTTAGCAAGTTGATGATTCGCGAAATGAGTCCCGCGATCACTGATTAAGGCCTTAGGCACTCCAAATCGACTAAACAATTTCTTAAGGAAATCTATCACGACCCGAGCATCATTAGTTGGCAAGGCTTTTGCCTCGGCCCATTTAGACACATAATCTACCGCCACTAAAATATAAAGACACTTGTGGGAAGGCGGAAAGGGTCCCATGAAATCTATTCCCCAAACATCAAATACTTCACAAACCTGGATAAATTGCTGAGGCATTTCATCTCTCTTGGAGATATTGCCTTGACGCTGACAAGCTTCACACGTTTCCACCAACGTCCTAGCTTCCTTAAAGATTTTGGGCCAATAAAATCCTGAGTCAAATACCTTCTTACCGGTCACAGATGGTCCATAATGACCGCCGGTTGGCCCATGGTGGCATTCATCTAAGATCCGTCGGGTATCCGCACCAGCTACACATCTCCTTACCATGCCATCTGCACACATCTTAAACACATACGGTTCATCCCAAAAATAACTCTTAATATCACTAAAGAACTTCTTCCGTTGATGATACGTCAAACCCTTTGGAACAAAACCTGCAACTAAATAATTAGCAATATCTGCAAACCATGGCAATTCATCATCATCAACATTCATCAAATACTCATCAGGAAATGCATCGTCAATCTCATTCTCTCCTAATTCCTCACGGTGCGAATCCTCTAATCTACTTAAAGTGATCAGCAGCTAAATTTTCTGCTCCCTTTTTATCCTTAATCTCAATGTCGAACTCTTGCAAAAGCAAAATCCAACGAATGAGACGAGGCTTAGCATCTTGTTTGGAAAACAAATACTTGAGAGCAGAATGGTCGGTAAACACTACAGTCTTGCTAAGCACTAAGTATGACCTAAACTTATCGAAAGCAAACACAACCGCTAACAATTCCTTCTCAGTGGTCGTGTAATTCTGTTGGGCATCATTCAAGGTCTTACTAGCAAAATAAATGGGTCGGAAATGGTTTCCTTCCCGCTGTCCTAAGACAGCACCTACAGCGAAGTCACTCGCATCACACATCAATTCAAATGGAAGATTCCAATCGGGTGAAACCATGATGGGTGAGTGCGTCAGTCGGTCCTTAAGGATGTCAAAAGCCTTAACACAGTCAGAATTAAAGTCAAAAGGGACATCCTTCGCAAGCAAACGGGTCATAGGACGGGCAATCTTAGAAAAATCCTTAATGAACCTACGGTAAAACCCGGCATGCCCTAAAAAGCTTCTAACTCCTTTCACATTCGTGGGTGGAGGTAGTTTAGCAATCACATCTATCTTAGCTCTATCTACCTCAATCCCCAAACTAGACACCTTATGCCCTAAAACAATGCCTTCCTTCACCATGAAGTGGCATTTCTCCCAGTTAAGAACAAGGTGAGCCCGCTCGCATCGCTCTAACATCTTATCCAAATTGGATAGACATGTATCAAATGAACTTCCGAAAACGGAAAAATCATCCATAAAAACCTCCATAGAAGTTTCAAGCATGTCTTGAAAGATTGCGATCATACACCTTTGAAAGGTGGCGGGTGCATTACATAATCCAAATGGCATCCTACGATAAGCATAAGTACCAAAAGGACATGTAAAGGTGGTCTTTTCTTGATCGTTGGGATCGATGGGTATTTGAAAGTACCCGGAGAACCCATCAAGAAAACAGAAATACTCGTTACCGGCAAGCCGTTCAAGCATCTGATCGTAAAGGGTAAAGGAAAATGGTCTTTACGGGTTGCGTCATTCAACTTCCTATAATCTATGCACACCCGCCAACCAGTGACTGTCCTAGTCGGAACTAATTCATTTTGGTCATTCATCACCACAGTCATCCCCCCTTTCTTCGGTACACAGTGCACCGGACTAACCCATTGACTGTCAGAGATTGGAAAAATAATACCAGCATCTAAAAGTTTAATAATCTCTTTCTTGACAACATCCTTCATATTCGGGTTAAGTCTTCGTTGTCTTTGAACAACCGGTTTAAATTCCTCATTTAAATTAATATGATGTTTACAAAAATTTGGACTTATACCGGGTATGTCGGATGTTCGCCAAGCGAAAGCCTTTTTATGGGCTTTCAGGACAGTCAATAACTTAACTTTCTCATCATCCAAAAGTGATGATGATATAACAACCGGAAGAAGAGACTTACCTTCGAGGAACGCATATTCCAAATGTTCCGGTAGTGGTTTCAATTCCAAGTCGGTTGGTGGACTCTCAACCGATGTCTTAATCCTTGAACTCGCATCCACTTGTAATTCCTCAAAAGTTTCATCTTCAAGGGGAGTTTCGTCCATCGAAAGTGCCAAAATCTCTTTCACTAACTCCTCGTCAGTCAAATTCTCAGATCCACTATTTACCAGCTCAGCTTCGCCTTCTTCTACTCCAATCAACTCTAGCAGCTCTCTATCCAAAGCATCATCTACGACATCAATACGAAAACAGGTATCATCATTAGAATACGGATGTTTTAATGCTTTTTCAATAGCAAACTCGACCCTATCATTACCGATACCTAAAGAAATAATCTTATCTTTAACACGAATGATGGCATCGGCCGTATATAGAAAAGGTCGGCCTAAAATTAGAGGTACCTTAGTATCCTCTTCCATCTCCAAAATAACAAAATCGGCCGGAAAAACAATATGACCTACTCTAACACACATATTTTCAGCAATTCCCAGGGGATACTGAAAAGAATGGTCGGCGAGCCTAATGCTCATCCGAGTAGGCTTCAATGCCTCTAAAGACAACTTACAATAAAAGGAATATGGCATTAAATTAACGCTAGCTCCTAAATCAGCTAAAGCGCTGTCT
>JAOEHQ010031538.1:0-13200 GCA_025447715.1 Asclepias incarnata | reverse complement strand
TTCTAATTATACTACTACTATACACGTACATTCAAATTTCCCGATATTGTATCTTCTCTACATATCAAAGAACTAATTAACACGATCACGTAGTTCTAGCTCGACAAATAGGACAACTTGGTTTTTGTCGCAACCACTCGATTATGCACTGCTCATGAAACGAGTGCTGGCATTGTGGCACAACTCCGACTGTTGTCACCTTATCTTCAAACTCGTCAAGGCATATCACACAATGATCCTCATCATTCTTGCCAATGCTACTACTCTTCTCATATATTTGCTTATCCACATATGCCACTGTTGGTGCTTGAACCGGTCGAACTACTACTGTTGTTGGTGGTGCTTGAACCGGTAGCCGCCATCTTTCTTCATCAAATGCAGGCTTCCGCTTGCACCATACAATGAGAACGCCAATAAAAATAAAAATAAAAAAGCCAACTCCGAAGGCTATAGATATGTAAAAATCGGACGAGTATTCTGATGTTGCCATCGAATGTTTTTTTTTATTATTATTATTTTTATTTATATAGATGTTAAGCCGACAGAGTTGGAGTCCAACAAGCTTTGATGAATATATTTTTGATATATGGAATTGTATTCGAATTAGGATTAATCAAGTTGTCGTCATAGCTTATTGCCTTATTTTATTTGGATATAACCCTTTTATTTATGGGCTTAACATATATGCTGCTAGAATCAGCTTCATATATGCTTCTTCCCTCACAGATTTTTAAATTTTTTTTATAAATTCAACATGTGATGAAAATGATTGTGAGGGGAAGTAGCAGCATATATGTTTTCCCCTTTATTTATCTATACTATATTATAAATCAAATAGATAATGACTTATTTTTAAAATTTTTTAAACATTTCCTTATATATCATATCATTTAATACTATTTAATATTTGTATTATTTATATATTAATTGATTATATATTATTTTTATATTAATTTATATAATCAATTTTAAATATTTTAACAATAATAACAAACACATTTTTTTTATATACCTGTGTGTTATGCAGCCTAGAACCGGCAGTCGGCGAAGCCAACGGCCGGCCACCATCACCTTTTGATGCATGTACATGAAGTTTACGAATTTCATATACACTATAACTTAAATTTTTTAAAAAATTATTCATCAACGCGCATCGCGCGGGTACATTCCTAGTAAACTTATAACATAGGCCCAAACACTGCAATTTGACTGAAAGTACATTCACTTTACATGCAATTTGAACTTTCATGTAAACAGATAAACCACAATATGTTGTTACTTGTTGGATACTTTGATGGAAATCTCAAGAATCAGAATCTGTTTCTCATATAATTTTTATCTGTAACTTCTCTCACTAATCAGGGATTTGTCGGGTAATACTTTGAGAGGAGCGATACCATCATCTCTTGGTCATCTCACTCGTCTCAAGTACATGTAAGTTGGTTCGCTAGTATATGATAGTGCTGTATGTTTAAGTTTCTTGAAGATTTTGTAGAATCAAATTGGTCCCGACATTTATACTTTTTATTTATTTATTTTAATTTCAGGAACTTATCAACAAACTTTTTTTCGGGAGAAATTCCAAATTTTGGAGCACTGAGCAAGTTTGGAAACGACTCGTAAGTCCTTCCTCTATAACCTTCAATGATTATGTTGATGCATTCAATCTTGAGTTGTCATCAACCCTATTCATACTTAGCATTTGATTTTCAACTGTATTAAACTGATGACTTTATAGAACAGTTTCATGCGTTTTGTGAATTTGTTGAAATTGTAAAAATGAATATACACTTGTGTTCTTCATGACACATTGAATTTTTTGAAGGAGATTAATCTGAAACATTCTACTACGTTTAGGTTTATTGGAAACTTAGACCTCTGTGGCCAGCAAATACACAAGCCGTGTAAAACGTCACTAGGATTTCCTGCTGTCTTGCCACATGCAGAAAGTGAAGAAGCAGCAGGCAAGTCATTGATATAAGAACCATCTTTTTATTCTATTAGCAACTAGAAATACCAAAAATTGTTCAAATCTAATTAAATTTCTTTATGGGTATTAGCAACGCCAACCATTTATGATTTATTTTGACTGCTGCAGTGCCTAAGCATTCGTCTCGTGATCTGAAAGGAGCGGTGATTGGTGCTATGGCCGCTTTAGTCTTTCTTCTGGTGCTCTTTGTATTCCTCTTGGTTTGGATGCTCTCGAAGAAAGAACGGGCTGCAAAGAAATACGTAGTAGTCAAAAAACAAGTTCATCAAGAAACAAGTAAAACCACGTATTTTCTGTTACTAAGTGCCACTTTTTAGTAATTCCTAGATTTCCTTATTGTTTCCTTTTTTCTTTTTCAATTTGTAGGCACACAACTTATAACATTCCATGGTGATCTTCCCTACCCGTCAAGTGAGATTATAGAGAAGCTCGAGTCTCTTGACGATGAGCATGTGGTTGGGGCCGGTGGATTTGGGACCGTGTACAGAATGGTCATGAATGATTGTGGCACGTTTGCTGTTAAAAAAATTGATCGAACACGAGAAAGTCAGGATCTGGCATTCGAACGAGAATTGGAAATCTTGGGTAGTGTCAAACACATTAATCTCGTTAATCTCCGAGGCTATTGCCGGTTTCCTGATTCCAAGCTTCTCATATATGATTATGTGGCCAATGGCAGTCTTGAAAGTTTTTTACATGGTAAGCTTCACACTTTGACTTTGAAACAAAAAAGTTTTTTCACTTTGACTTTATCTTTATTAATTTTTTATAAATTGTTTCTTAGAATGTCAGGATGGAGATCAAACACTAAGTTGGAATGCTCGTCTGAAAGTAGCATATGGTTCAGCTAGGGGACTGGCATATTTACACCATGATTGCTGCCCCAAAATACTTCACCGAGATATAAAATCAAGCAACATTCTCCTCGATGAAAATTTTGAGCCTTGTGTTTCCGATTTTGGTCTTGCTAAGCTTTTAGTGGATGAGGAAGCTCATGTTACCACTGTCGTTGCTGGCACATTTGGCTATCTTGCACCAGGTACCTCTCGTTCTTCACGTACCAATAAATAATAAACACTCGTAATGTCCTCTCACGGGATCATTGTTGGTTATGTGAAACAGAGTATCTGCAAAGCGGAAGAGCCACTGTGAAATCAGATGTTTATAGTTTTGGGGTTTTGCTGTTAGAGCTTGTAACGGGAAAGAGACCAACAGATCCAGCTTTCGTGAAACGTGGTCTAAATGTTGTTGGTTGGGTATGTATCTTCATATTGTTTTTAGCTTTTGAGTAATTGGATTTTGAACGATAATATGCTTGGTCTTTAACTGTAAATTCCTTTCTTCTTGTTGCAAAGTTTTAGGAAAACATGCACTATGGTTTTGAGCAGACCATGGAAAATGTAAATGCTCCATTGTTTGTAGGGATTTACTATCGGATATGATAGTTTGAAAAAGGGTAAACCGCAAGAAAATGCAATGTCTTCACTTTTACCTGATAATCTGATATTTTGTAACATACTTCTTTTTTGAACCATTTCATATTTAAATGCACCATGCATCTCATTTGTTACTTTAGTATATAATGCTTAAATCGCATTATAGGCTACAAACTGCATATTTGGTTAAGAATCGGTTGGTATGTTGCATACTTGCATTGCACATTTTGATGTAATCTGTCTTTCATAAAATTATTGCTGTAATTAATCCTCATATAATCTGAGTTTTTATCTTGTTTGTCAAAACAACAGTTGAACACCCTACGGAAAGAGAACCAGTTGGAAGACGTGGTGGACCCAAGGTGCACTGACGCAGATGCATCAACTGTAGAAGCGATGTTGGAGATTGCAGGGAGATGCACCGACGCGAACCCAGAGGACAGACCTTCGATGCAACAGGTGTTGCAGTTTATTGAACAGGAGGTGATGACGCCCTGCCCAAGTGACTTCTATGACTCCCATTCAGATTATGCTTGATCATAATCCCCAAATTTCTTAGACATTAATTATGGAAAGATATTTTGATGAAACTTTCTAAACCAAGTAACTTATCGATTTTGTTCATGTTGAAGGAGCCTGTATGTATATAGCAATATTTTCCAGACCAAAAGATTTTGTTCGTTCACCCGCTACCAAAAATGAATGCGGAATGAGTACTCCAACTCTGTGAACCATTATTTAAAATTTTCACTTGTCATGTAGAACTTGTTTTGGACAGTTTTGGTCATTTAGGCAAGTCGGGGTAACGCCTTTTGGGGGTGTTTGTAGCCAAGAATATATTGTTTCAATTTCTGAACGTGCTTATAAAGTTTTAGGATATTTAAATGATAGATGTAGACATTCATATTCGTAAAAGCCTGGTGTTTGGGACCTTGATTATGCTCTCCTTTAGGTGGTCCTTGAGTGCACAGTCTCCATGTCGTTCAGCAAATTCGAAATTGTAAAGCTTGATTTTGATATATACATTTTTAAAATCCATCTATAATATATGTGTAGTGGCAATACGCTATATTTTAGGGGTATTTGGAATCGCTTATTTTTTCCGCTTATATGCTTATTTTGTAAGAAATAAATGCTTTTAAATAAACAGGTGGATACCTACTTTTTTTTTTCACTTATTATCCCAAATAATCCTTAATTAGGTGTCGCAAAGATAACAAATATTACATATTTAATTCTCTTCCTTCCTTGCATAAACACTATTATGGTATCCGTGTGATGCTGTGATGGTTTCTTGTCTTTACAATTTGCAACGGCTTATGGTTGGTTATGGTAGTTTTTAGATAATGCATGAGCTATCAACGATAACTTGATAAGCTTCACCAAGTAAGCCTGGATATCGATGTTAGAATTTTAAAATGGTATAAGATGAATAATCCATTGGGAAAATTTTAGAAATTCGAACAACTTGGATACTCTGAAAGGCGTGACAACACTTTCAGATCAAATTTATTTGGCGATTCATCAAAATTAATTGATCCGATACAATTCAGAGAATTATTAGAATGAAAATATGTTAATGTTAGAGAGAATTTCGAACCAGAATGTTAGACCAAAAATTACAGGGATTTTTCCTTTTGTTTCCAAGGCCTGAAAATTGCTTGTATGCAGTTTCAACTTTCACATTTGGCAAATTCAGTCTCTTTGGAATTCCGAAAACTCGACCCCAGCCAGGGGCTCTGCCCCTTGGATCCCGCTACCGGGGGCGTTGCCCCCGGACCCCGTTACTTTGCATAATAAACTCAAATAAGCGTACACTCCACACCTCCAAACTTATGTGATGTTTTATTATGACAATATTTGTCATCAAGTTAATCCAATTACAATAAATTATCCAACAAAATCATTCTTTCCTTTTGACAAATAATAGATCATCTCTTTCTCATTACATGACTCTTTTAATTTTGATGTGATATAAGATAATTTTTGGAAAGGCAATAACCATATAATAGATTCAGCTATTAAATAGATTATAAGCTTTATTTTTTTCTTCTTTACCACAATTTCATTTTATATAAATAGTAATAAAAGTTATGATAAAAATTGAGGCTGTCTTTGTATAACAAGTTCATGCATGGGGTACTAAAAGTTAAGAAAAAAGCTTGAGAGCAAAAAGACACCAAAAGACCGCATTACATTTTAACGGGGCCCAATATGCAACTCATATAAACATCAATATCCAACTCTTCTTCTTCTTTTCTACTTCTTTTTTCCTTTCTTTTCTTTTATTATTATTATTTTTGTAAATATTAATTTCCAACCTATATGATTTGTTAAACTTTAATAAATTTGAGTGTAAATCATACGGTAATTTTTCTTTTTTTTTTTGATCGCCAACTTAAGTAAATGTCACAATCGTCCCTATGTTTTGTCTTCTTAATATATTTTATTTTCGTGTTCTTTTTTATCAGTGCTCATTTTTACACTTGATTTTTTTTTTCATCGTCTGTCTCTCCGTTCACTGGACGTTAAATTGACAAGTTAAGCCCCCCATGTGCGTTACAGGTGAGGGTATTTTTGTCTTTTCCCATCTTCCATTGAATAATTATCATAAATCCTAAAAATATATGCATTCTAAGTCTCCCAAGCTAAATCTTAAAAAAATAATTTAAAACTACAAAATCATTCATCGTTACAAATCAAACCAAATTTTTTATATCCAAAATAGAACAAAAACTCATACATGTATTTCAACAAATTCCAAATATATGCTTTCTAAGAAATCCCAAAGTTTCCATATACGTATTAATTTTATTGATAGAAAATTTTGTTATTTTTCTAAGTTATGATAATGAACATTAAAAAAATGTAAAAATAAAAATAAAAGAAAAAGGTATTTGTGAGGGAAAAAAATATTAAATATAAAAAGAATTTTTTTCAACCAAAAATGTTGGTTTTTTATGATGTTTTGTGAAAAAATAACAAAAAACATAAACGATATGTGATAATTATTCAAGGGGAAAAGAGAAAATGACCATTTTTCCCTTATGTGCAACGCACGTGGAGGACTTAACGAAACAAAACTAACGTCTATTAGACGGAGGGACGGATGGTAATAAAAAACAGAATATAAAAATAAATACTGATAAAAAAAAAACATAAAGATAAAAAATAATAAAACCACATGGACGATTTGTAACATTTACTCTAACAACTTTACATGATTGTTGAGTTTCTTCATCTATTTAGATATCCAGATCAATTTCATCTTTATTATTATTATTATTATTTTGAACGGCTTTGTTATTATTATTCGTTTTGTTTATCACTATTTTTAGTTATTTCTTGTTCGAATGTGATCCAGTTTTAAATATGTCAACGTCATATGATGTAATATCGATATCAATTTAACTTCTGTTGCTCCCAGTATTTCTTAATTATTTAATTATTATTTTTTATTTTTATGTTTTTTCATTTAGAAAAACACACATCTACATTTGTCCAGATGCACCACTCCTAGTCTAATTTATTGGTACAACTATACGAAGGACTCATCAAGGCCCGTTGACTATTGGTTTTACAAAATGTTATCGAGTATTGACTAATTACGTTCTATTAAATTTTATTATTATTATTATTATTATTATAAAATAAAAAGTCAGGCTCCCTATCATCATCAGAAATCATAAATAAACTAGAGAAAATAGTCAACTTCAATACAAGATATAATATTTAATTTGTGGTCATACGTTTATGTTCGCATTTTCATCTCTTCTTAAATCGATTTCGTTGATAAAAAGAAGTTAACACTGATATTGATTTATCAAATGATTTGTATTTTACATGCACATCCTCATATATTAATATCTTTTACTATTATTTTATGTATTTATAACTTGGTTGTATTTACCAGTAAGCTTTTGAGTTTTGGATTTGAATATCAAAATTGAGTCAAACCGGGCGTTAATGAATGTATATAAATTGACATTGTTGGACGTGGACAAGCCAAACTAAACAGAGCTCATGTAGAAGTAGAACACCAAGCTTTTAAATTATTAACAACCTTAAACAAAAAGGGTTTTACTAGACTTGTTATTTGTAGAAAGTATTTCTATATTTACCATTACTTTTCATTTCATGATGCACAATTTGCTTATAAATACGGTAATATTGTGTTTATAAAATGTATTCTTCCATTTAAGCACAATAGCACATATACCCAAATAAATAATCAATCAAAATAAAAATAAAAAATAAAAAGGGACCCCACCTACCCTTCACCCTCGGTGGTCTTCATCACCTCTTCCTCCTCCACCACCGACCTTTTCATCCACCCCATCCTTAACCTTTCACCCCCTTGGCCCTTGTTAAACATTTGTCTTATCGATTGTCAATGTTTTACGATAATAAATATAATGAACAAAAAGTAGAAGGACTACAAGTTAAAACAAAGAATACAAGAAGGGTAACTAATATACAAAATGACGAGGCCATCACTAGTTGATACATAGCCATCAAGTAGGTCCCATGATGAGTGGTGTCGACCACAAAGGCCCAACTCATTCTTTTAGAACGTGGGACTCGGTCCGTTTTGGATGGCTAGAAAGCGATTTGCCACGTTTGACGTACCCTATGCGACGTTAAAGTGTCACACATGTCGATCATCTATTTGCTTTTGGTGGGACCAATCATGAATCCTACGACTGAGATCGGTGAGATGATGAAATATATTAAACAGTTGGAGTTTCTTAGAAAAAACAATCTTTTCTCGTATTGTATATGTGCCACCTTGCCAATTTGTAGGTCCCTAGCCTTTTGTCTTCGATCTTATATAAATTTTTTGTGTTTAATGTCGTTTTCGGAGCAAACAAAATGAACAACCCTTAAATGTTTTTTTTTTTTTTTCATTTATATCTTTCTTGTTGCTTCCTTTACTTTTGTGGATAGACCTTCATACGTGCCAAAAATAGTTATAAACAGTAAATATGAATCACGAATTATAAAAGAAAGGTTAATGAAATAAAGTTTAAAGTTATTGCAATTAGGGTTAGAAAAATGGATACTGATAAACTCAAAACACATTTTTTGCCATTCACAACAAGTACATGTAAGTTACTGCACAATGTATAACTTCTTAAAGCAGGAATTGTTGTAGATGGCAAAATGTGTTGTGAGTTTATCACTACCCTAGAAAAATAATCTAAATCTATAATTACTATATCAAAATTGCACCTACACATTTTCAATATTGGGAATTATTACTTTACCTTTATCCTTACAAAATCTTAATTACCTTGTATATTTAGTAACTCACACATCTTAGATATTAATTAGCTTATATATTTTTTTCAAACTTGTCATTTTTACAATTATATTTTAACAACAAGATTAACAACGAGTTCTTACACGACATATTCGGGGCCGTCGCATTGTACGAGTACCCTTCTAGTATTCACTCATTCATTCAAAAGGATTTTAGCAAAATGTAACTAAATTTTGAATCCTAGTTTCTGACTCTTCAATCAATAAAACTCTATTCATTCACCTAGATTCATTTGAAATATGTGAACCAAACGTCCCTGAATTGATCCATAAATAAACTATAGGTTATGTTAACAATAGCTTTAAAAAATGCCATGTTATCAGTAGACGTGAATAAAACCCGGTTTCTACAAAACCCGACCCGAACCTGACCCGGGATCAAACCGGTTTTGGGTCAACCCATTGACCGGGTATTTTCCCCTTTTTTTGCCCAAAAACTGAACCTGACCCGATCCCGACCCGGTCCTTAAACCCGAAATCTCAAACCGGTTCCAACCCGTCGGTTTCTACAAAACCCGAAATGGTATCTCCAAAACCGGTTTTGGGTCGGGTCCAATTTTGGGTTTTTGAAACTGGGTTGCCCAACTCGGTTTTGATGTGCACGGCTAGTTATTAGGGATAGTCTATATCTGGTTCAACGTATAAAATTCGCCAAATGATCCACATTTGGAGTTGTGAGGCACCCAGATTTTACCCATGAGGCGGATGTTCAATCCTCGACTTAGTCTTTGTGGGGTTTTTTCTGTAATGGAGCTATATGATGGGTTACAGCTACCCAACGCTGTCTACATTTGCGGGCGTATGCGGTTGTCTTTTGTCATTAGGTTACCCCGAATAGTCGGACTTTATTCGTGACCGTTAAAAAAAAGGTATAAAATTCCCTCCGAACCATAATCCATATCAATACCAAGTTGTTACATGGAAACCATAATCCATATCAATACCAAGTTGTTACATGGAAGTTTTCTCACAAGAGTACAAGACTTCATTGCCCGATAAAATACAACTTCACTGATGTTTTAAAACTATGTGTAAGCTATGTCAGCTAACCCTTTAAAAATGACCGATTATCAACAAAATGTAAGGTTCATTCTTTTGAATTCAAAACTCCTTATTTTAGATTCTATGGCGGGTTTGGCGTTTTAATTTGACAAGTGATAATTTTGTTGTAATATTTTGTTTTATTTTTGCATTATTTAATCCTTTATGTTTTGAAATTTTGGTAATTTAATATTCGAGAAGATATCTTGATATTTATAATTCAACAAAAACCAGCTTTAATCCTTAAACTTAATGTTTCGCAATGATTTTGCCTTTGTAAACTACTAGCTAATCAACCCGGGTTGAACCCGGGTTATTTAAAAAAAAGTTGTGCACACAAAAAATAGATACGAAGACCACAACGAATGCTAACAACATAAAAAACACCACAACTTTGAGTTACTGGGAAGGAAAAAATAATGTATAGTAAAAACTAATGATTTATGATTAAGAAATCTTTAATTAATGAACATAAAACTTGACAGTTCAACCAATACACCACAACCCAAACAAATCCCCAAAACTTCAACCATCATTCCTAATCTTTTGCATCATGACTTAACAACTTTGAGTTACTTTGTCGTATACTTTTCGAGCTTTGTTTTTTAATCACCGACTTTCGCACTTGAGCCATATGACAACCTTCTGTTGCTCAATATTTTCTTACCATTAGGTGAAGTCTTAAGTAAGATTGACTTTTTTGTTGATGGTAATTTCTTCTTTGATGAAATGTTGACTTTCTTTGGAGTTGAAACTGATGGAGCTCGCCTTTCCCAAGGTCGAACAACAATCCATCTTTCTGTCCAACTCCAACCCCAGTTAGATGTAGCTAGATTGGAATCGTTTAGGCCTAATTTTGAATTGGAATGTGCACGCCAGTACTGCAAATAAATGGGAAGTCAACTACTTCTGTTCCTTCAAAAAAATCAACAGGAATAGTTAAGCGAATGTGGTATAATGTTTACCTGATGATTGAAGGCGTAAGCTATTGCTCGCTCAGGCTTAATGGTTGTTTCTTCTCTTTGTTTCAGCCGTGCGAGAGCGTCATCCATTGTATAAGAGCTACCACTCCACTCCAACGGCAAGGAATATTGACCAAAATTTTAATCTGGTTTTCCACATTGAGACTTAATGTGATCCTACTAATGATACCCGAATCCATAATCTTTTCCTTAGTATTTTATCAATGATGATTCTATTTCTAATTACTTAAATTATTATGGTCAAAATGTTGACTCTTTTCGTCAAACGGACTCTTATTTTTTTTAAAATTGTGCATTACCTCCAGCTCACGGGCCTTAGCGCCAAGTTTCAATTGATGGTCAAGCTTCTTCTGCTTGATTCCACACTCTTCCACCATAGCCATCCTGCGAGTTCTAATTTGGGCTTGTATGTTGCTCCATGATTGAAGATTTCTTAATGTAATATTCCAGTCATACCTTAAACGCCCTAAACACAGTTTGAATCCGTATAGCTGCTCTATCTTCACTAAGCCAGCTAACATTAGTTTTTTTTATTATTAGTGATACTCGTCGGTTCCTCTGGAAAACAGATTTGTAAAATAAATCCAATGGTTAAGTTGTGTGAAAAATCCTGTACAATTGCATTGTTAGAAAATATGTGGGCAAAAAGCACATACATAGATATAACAAATGAGAGTCATGTAGCATTTTAGCCCGGTTATTATGCAGTGACAGCGTAAAACAATAAATTATACCACAACGATCTTGAAAGTTGCTGGTGCATAACAAATTCAATGTGAACGACAGAAATTAAGAGTCTAAATTCAAAGACTTCTTGGTTAACCATAGTACTAATAAAAAGGCACATACAGGGCAAGCTAGATGGTTTTGACCTTTATGCTAATAAGAAACATATAACATATATATCAGCTTTAGCTTAAGGTAAAACGCTTCGGTCTTAAAATTTTGATGAATAGTATACCTTCATTTTGTTTGACTTCGGGTTTAACCCGGGCCAATTAATTAAAATTATAAAACAAAAAAATATGTAAAAAAATTGTATGTAATTTGTGTTGTTGATACATTGTAATTTGAAATGGATCAAGTTGAACATATCACTTGAAGATCAAATAGAGTTCTACAAATATATAACCAACCAGACAAACAATTCATTTTAGTTTCCAAATGGGCTCCAGAAGTGGCACGAGACATATTCCCGTGTGTTATATAAACATAAACAACTACAAAAATATAACGAACCAGCAAACAATGCATTTTAATTTCCAAATGATTGATCATTACCGTCTTGGTGTTAACCAACCATCACAAGTTGTTCAACCTAAACTCTATTTGATTCATGCCAAATGAGCGCTCCGAATGGAAGGTTCTTGAAAACTGGAAGAACTAATCACAAATGTGCCATGTACTCAAGTCACCTAGTAGATTTTCTATTATACGTGATACTCTTAAAAAAAGGATTAGGGCCCAAATAGTCACATTACATCCCTGGTATGATCAAAAGATCAATCACCTAAAAGTCTATTACAATGTCCATACACAGATTTAGTATGTACTTGAAATGATAAGAAAAATTTAACAGCATAAATTAGTGGCATAGAAAATCACTTTTAGTTTATCATACTTAGGATGCATTAGCTTACAACGAAAAAATCCTAGGAGTTTCAGTTTGGCTGCCTCCCGAAAGAAAGACCCAACAATAAAACCAAGATTGACATACAAATGCAAATAATATCTACTTTTAAAACATATAGAGTACTCAAACATATATTATGGCATTACAACTTGAGAAGAATTCAATGGGAGGACCTTTATATAAGAAGAAAACTATTACCTTTGCTAACAACAGTCCTAAAGATCACAGGAAAATTATATATAGCACCATACCCGTTTAAATTAAGTTCTGCAATGCAACAACAGAATGCACTTCAGATGTCAAAAATTATCAAAACAGGTGGTTCGCAAAGTGAAGCTTTCATATGATTTTGAAATTGAAATTTCATACGATGAATCTGATGGGTAGATAGAGCAGTGAGGAAAATCTTAAAAGAAAGGCAATCCCTTTTTTCATCACATAAGCTTTTGGGTGTTGCATTTTTTCTTCTTTATGCGGCCAAAAAAAGGAATGAAATCCTTAATTGAAGATTGCATCCAAAAAAGAGAGGGAAGATTGATCGAGGGAAAATGCAGAGCATGAAATATTAATTGAGAAAAAGAAGCTGGTGAATTTCTAGAGTTGATGAATGTGAATTGGGGATAAAAGATAATGACATCATCTTTTCTAGAAATATAAGTAGGAAAGGGCTCTGGTTTTACCACGTCGGATTTTTTTTAAAAAATGCTTCTAGAAACAATACAACAACAACAACAACAACCGATACTCAATCCCGCCGGGGCGGGGTTTGAGGGAGGTATGATGTACGCAGCCTTA
>JAOEHQ010031527.1:0-13200 GCA_025447715.1 Asclepias incarnata | reverse complement strand
AATTTTGAAAGTTCACGGCCATTTTTAAGCAAATTTTGATAGTTTGATGGGCAATCAGTGCAATAAAAAAGTTTATGATATAACCGTGTATAAATTTTGAAAGTTCAATGGGCAACTAGTGTAATAAAAAAAGTTCAATGGGCAACCGTGTACAAAATGGAAAAGTACATTGGTAATCCAAAAGATACACAACCTGGAGTTTTCAATTTTCTTTCAAAATTTTAATTGTGCTATAATCATGTCCCCTATTTGTAGAAAATTTTTGTATTTAAAATTGGTATGGTATTGTGATTTGCTAAATCACTAACAAATACTAAAGGGGTATCCGCGCAATGCGGCGGAGGTGGTGGAGACAATTGATGTAAAATTAATTAGTGTTAAGGAGGTAGTGTATGTATTTTAGGAGTAGAATTAGTAATTAATGTAAAGGTAATTAATGTTAAAAGGATAGTGTAAAGATAATTAATGAGCATAAGGGCAATATGGACATTTCCAACTTTTAAAAATGTGTAATTTTAAACAAAATTGGGATGAAATCGAGCTCGTGTCTTGAGTAGGTCGAGCCATAGGCTCAATTTCAGGTTCAGGTTGAGCCATAGGCTCGAGTTCAAGTCCAGACATTGGTTGGTTTTGCGTGTGGACTAAGTATTGGTGTTAAACAAGAGGAAATGGACAAGTCGTGAATAACAAGTGTTTAAACACAAAACAAGTCAAGAAAACAAGTTGGTACGTTTATTTTAGCGCGAAGCTAGTGATATGGACTCAAAGCTATGATGGTAACGTTATCCGGATGTCAAAAACGAAGCGTTCTAAATCATTAAGTCACAATCTAACGAAACAAGTTAACAAGTCGTAAACAAGATTAAACGCGTAAACAAACGAAACAAATGGCATTTCTAATAGGTTAAGATCACCGTACTTAGGACGTTATGGTATAAAAACAATGATTGTGTGATAACATGTTTGATAGGACGCGAGTTGGAAGGACGTTGAGCTATCTCTCCAAATTGTATTTGTTTGTTTGACGGCTATCAGGTGACTTTCGTAGCCCCGTATGTTTTGGGTGAAAAGTGTACTTGTTTTTCTACTGATAGTGTCGATGTACAATATACCGAATTTAACTTGTACCGAATTGAGCATGTAAACAAAAGTTCTGAGTTTAATGTTTGCACCGAGTTTAAACCATTAATGAGGCACCGAATTTGGCTAGGACAAACACCAGAATTAAACACCGAATATAAATTCACAGGATTTAAAACACAGGACTTATTTCATAGAATTTAAAAGACGCATAGTTTAAATATTTAAAAGAGGCACCAGTTTTAAGATTTTAACAAAAGCACAGGATTAGTAATTTTGGTACATAATCCACGGAAATTAACACCAACACATACCAATTCTTGAGTCCAGAGAGATTAAACATAAACAAATTCTATGGATTGAGTACAGATTTAAATACAATTATCAAATTAGTTATTGAATGGTGACACAGCACTGAATTAATTTGGTGGAAAAAAAAAAGTAATTAAAATTTAATTTATTATTTAACCTCCATCACTTTTAGGGACTAATTTTGTAATAAAAGTTAACGGTTCCATGACATTTCTTTATTTACTAAGACTATTCGTTAAACATTCTAAGTCCCAAGCTCGAGTTTACATTAAATCAACACTCGAGAAAACGTACACTGAACATAACTGAACGATAGAACAAGTCTCACTAGACCAAAAGTTCACAACCAGGATTCTCGCTAGACTCACCCGGATCAATATGGTAAGGATTCTTGCTAAATTCATCCAACTTTTTAGTTAAGATTCTCGCTAGATTCACCTAACTAAGATTAAGCTTTAAGCCTTGTTAGTATGATTTAATCTTTTATGTAAACCATGATTCTTGCTAGATTCACCTGATTATAATTATCCTAGTAGTTGAGGATTCTCTCACAATTCACCAAGTCCACTAGAACAATTTGTTAAAGCACATAATCAAAATAGGTTTAATTGTTTGTTAACTCATCACCTGATTCGCTAGAGGACAAGTGATTACATTTAATTATAATTATAGACCGATTAATGTTTCATAAATCAACTAGCAAGCCTAAAGATATGGACATCAAATATCTCAAACAACTTACTAGTCAAGTTTATATAGAACAACACACAAAATATTAAAACCTAAATAATTATGGATCTGTGATTAAATATAAAAGCAGTTCAACAATAACAATCAAAGAGTATCACAGCATGATCACATTATCCAAGCGGATGCAAAACTATTTAGCTACTCATATAATTCAGATCCACGCAAAATACATAAGGATAATTCATGTTTCAATGTATGTAAATAAAGTAGAAACACAAGATAGGATCAACCGGATGATGTTTGAATCACACGGAGGATTGGTGGATGCTAGAACCCTTCGGATCTGCTGGAAACTCCCCAAAGAAGTCCTAAAATCGACCTGGAGATGAAGTTGTGCGGACCTCTCTCTTTATGAGGGTTTAGGCTAAGTATTTATAGGTTTACAGAAAGCCCTAGCTCAGAACTAGTAGGAGCAGCGCTCAAAGCTACTGACTTGCTTTGAGTAGCGCTCTATGAAAAATGTGTGCGGCGCTCACTCTCAGCTCCAACACGAAAGTTTTAGGTCTTTTGTTAGCTAGGTTTCAGGGATATGCGCACTTATGCTAGCGCCCTTGATTGACTTTAAATTCACTGGGCAATGTAGCTCGTACGCTCCTATTCGGGATGAACAAGTGTAATAACAATTATACTAGTTGTATTATGTTTATATATTATCGTGTGGTTTGGACGTTTCAATCTTCTTCATATAGTATGCCCTATGTAAAATCCATGTCGTGTTGTGCTTTTCGTGGCATCCCATACTTCTGCCTTTGTTGGGGTGTTATAATATGCCTTCTGGATACTTTAAATGCACACCTCAGTACCTCTATCCAAATGGTAGTTATCTCTATCCAAATGGTAGTTATGCATGAGTTCTTGAGTCGGGAGAATGTTATCAATGATCCATAGGCCTGGTACAAACTCCGATTGATTAATGCTAATAAGCTCATCTAGACTACCCTTTAAACGATTAGCAATAATCTTACTTATGCATTTGTATAAAACGTTACATAATGAAATAGGGCTATAATCCGAAAGACGAGAGTGGATTTAACCTTGGGGGGCAATGCAAGGACCGTATGATTCACATCTTTCAAGAGTTTCCCTTTTAAGAAAAAATCCTGAACCGCTCTACAACTAGGGCTGTCAATAGGTTCGGGTTTGGGTAGGCGGGTTGACGGGTCGAAAATCTCTGACCTTAACCCGACCCACTAAAAGTTTCAGGTCAGAAATTTCAACCCTAACCCACAACCTGTCAACCCGAACCCAACCCACCAACCTGAAAAAAATCAGGTTGACGGGTTAGCGGATCGAGTTTCGGGTTGGCAGGTCAAATGGGTTGGTGGGTTGACGGATTGATTTCAGGTCAAACAGGTCATATGGGTTTTGGGTTAGTGTGTTGGCAGGTTGATGGGGTCGTGGGTTGGCGGGTTAAATGGGTTGGTGGGTCGACCTATTAAAAAAAATTATATAAACTTCAAATATTTTCGGGTTGGCGGGTCGACCTGTTAAAAAGAAAAAATCAGGTTGGCGGGTTGACAGGTCGAGATTTCACAACCCTAACCTGGTTTTTTTCATATTGACAACCCTATTTACAACATCCGCCCCAACTACCTCCCAAGCCCCCTTAAAAAAAGCAGCATTAAAGCCATCCGGCCCCGGGGATTTATCACCTCCCATGGAGAACATGGCTTCCTTAACCTCATTTTCAGTCACCGGAATCACCATACAATCAGCTTGTGAATCTGTTAACTTCTTGCTAACCAAACCATTAAGATCGAGTTGAGTAGTATTCCTAGCCTTACCAAGAAAATTAATATAATGCTGTACAAAAACCCTCTGATCATCATCACCTTCATTATTAATCCCGTGAGCATCAACCACTAGATCAATACGATTTCTTGTTACACGACTTTTAACAGCTTTATGAAAGTAAGCTGTATTGCTATCACCAACCCGAAGCCAATTGACCTTTGCTTTTTGTTTCAAGAATCGTTCTTCATTCAAAACCGCATCATTAAAAGCAGTAAGATATAAGCAACATGTTCTTCCCTAAGCAACTCATTAGAGGGGTCTTTATCAAGAGCCTTCTGCGCCTCATCCAATTCCAATCTTAACCTTGTACCTTTGTCAAGCAGATTGCCTTTCAATGGTATTTTAAGTGCTTTCAATTTAGAAACAATACGATACATAGGGTACTCCTTTAACCAGAGTTTTCCATACATTTTCAACCACACTCCTGAAGTTGGCATTATGAAGAAGCACGTTAGAGAACTTAAATGTCTTAGGTTTAGGCTTAGAAAACATAGGTAGTCTCAACATTGTAGGGGAGTGATCCGTCGTTCCTATAAGGTTAGTCGATCCAATAAACACATCAGAGAAAGCAATTTCCCTCAGACACGATCGAGTTTCTTAAGGATACCATCCATACCTCTCGTTTTTTGGTTCCAAGTGAAGTGCAAACCCGACCTATTAACATCCGTCACCTCTATATAATCAATACAATCTCTAAATTCCCGAGTAGCGATATCAATAGTTGAAGAACCAACATCTTTATCTTCCAAATTCAGCGTTGCATTAAAATCACCTAACAGACACCATATATGGATTGCCCCCTACAAATGTTTTATGGATATCCAGCTCACGCCACAATTCTCTTCTATGAATATAATAGTTGTGGGCATACACAAAAGAGCAAAATAACATCTTCTTATCATCCTTGAAAAACATTTGGGTATGCAAAGCTTGGACTGGGCAACTATCATGACATCTGGTACATCCGGATTCCAGCCCACTATAACACGAGAACCTTTATGACACAAACTACTATTCGATGCCCATTTTCAATTCGCAAAGACCTTCAAACAAAGACTATCAATATGCAATGGTGAAACATGAGATTCCAAGATTGCACACGCGGATAATTTATTCTCAGAAATAACTTGACGAACCTCTAGCTTGTTGCTTGGGGTGTTGGTTCATACCCCTACTCCCTCCGAGTCCTTTATGTTACCCATAAAGTTGGTCGTCTCATCATAAATCACTTCCACTTCCTCCACATCACTGTCCACATCGACCTGCTTACTAGTTGGAGTAGTTTTATGCGGCTGATCATATTCATTATTATCTATAAAAAATCTGCGTCATTCCCAGCAAGTAGATCATATGAATTCTTGAGTGGAACTTTGTTATCAGTTTGATTACTACTAGAAGCATTCCCGTTAGAAGTCCCAACATTTTTTACTTTTTGTCTATACGCAAAGGTATGTTTTGGTTTATTCAGCTTCACCCCTTCAATGTGTCTATTCGGTTTCGGATCAATCTGTTCTCTTTTTTCCCTTTGCGCACAACAATAATAAAGTCTCCATCGTTTTGCACAGCCTTGCCCGTTTTCACTTGTTTCGGGCAATTTTCATTATGATGGCCAAAGATCTTGCAGTGACAACACCTTGGTGGCTTCCACTCATATTCTATTTGGGAAAATGATCCGTACTTCAGACTTTACATAAGCTTAGGTACTGCCCCTTTAAAAAAAGTTACAAATTAAACCTTTGAATTAGATAAACATACACAGCCCCCCCTGAATTTTACATAAACCTCCCCTGAATTTTACATAATCCCCCCATGCTTTACCTAAGATAGGTACTGCATGCTTTACATAACCTTTCCCCATAGAAAAATATAAGAACCAAAAAATCAAATAATTTTGATTGATAAGCGTTCATATATTTTTTTTAATTATTCTCATCTCAACAACAATAATAAGAGAATAATAATAATAAGATCGATGACTAATAATTAAAAGTGATGGATGGATGGATGGATCAGTAGTTAGTGTACGTACCATTATTAATATTAATATTAATATTATTAAAATTATGGATGGGTGCAGTAGAAGACGAAATGCAATCTTGTTCCTCCACGACTCTCGCCCCCTTTCCTAAGAAAATATTGAAAGATGTGATGAGTCTGGTAGCGTTATCAACATCGAGAACGCGCAACTCCTCGTCACCAAGTTGTGCACCAGAACCATGAATGAAATTCGGCAAACACCTCTTTAGCGTTAATAAGAGTGACTCTACCAAGATGATACAGTCTCGATTTCTTGGCCATAAGAATTCCAAAACGTAATCGACCACATCTTGGGTTTCAATATTCCTCAACATTATGGCCAGAAAACTACATCCACCATCCGCCTCCTCCTTTATATTTTTACAATAGTGTGGTTCATACGTTTCATGAGTCTTTCTAACGAGCCTCTCCCTTATTTTCAAGGAACCCGTCGTATCATCACCATCCTCGTCCTGAATAACTTGTGGACGATGCGAATCATAAGCCACCCAATGTCGACCAAGAGTTAAGCCATGCGATTCGCAAGCGATTTTTAGCGCTTTTTTTATTTCTTGTGTGGCATGCTCAAAGCCTGGTAGTTTACAAGATAACTTTCTCATGCTTGTATCAAAACCCATTATCAATTTCTCGTTTCTCAAGTTCAAAAAAAAACAAAAACAAAGGAGTTTGTAATGATCGGTGGATGACATGACGAATGGAATGAATATTTTATAGGGGATTTCTTTGAGGGTCTAATATATATTATAACATAATAATATACATATACATACATTACATATATCTATATCTATATATACATACGTATTCTATATCTATATGTAATTTAGGATTTTGAGACTTCGTGCCCATCTTTTAATTTCCATTAGTCCGTCAGTCCGTGCGTGCCTAATTTGGCCCAATGGGCTACCTTTAGTTTTTACTTTTCAAAATATCAATTTCTATTCGGGTCGACCCGTGTCGGATTGACGGGTTGAAAAACTCTGACCCTGACCCGACTCACTAAAAGTTTCAGGACAGAAATCTCAACCTGGACCCGACACAGGTCAACCCGGATCGACCCGTCAACCTGAGTAATGCAAATAAAACATATTTTTTCAACAATTGCTTCCCTAGTGAACACTTAAAAAAATTTGACAATTTTGAATTTGACAATTCAATTTAGAAACCAAGAGAGAGCATGTGACAGAGCCAACAATTCAACACTATTTTCCCACTATTTAACAATTCGGTCACTATGTTTGGGGTATTTAGAACACGCGTGTACTACTCTCTAACTGATAACACGTTTTCTTCTTTATCAGTACACACAAAGTCTTACACGCCAAGACTCTTTTTTGTTTTTATTTATTTTTTATATTCAATAAAACACAATCAAAGCCACACAATTGTCTCTCACTCTACTTTACTCTCATTCTTTTTTGTTTCTCTGTGTATTTCTCAAAAACACGAACATAACATTACTTTCTTAGTATCTCTTTTAAATTCACACAGAAGTTCTTTTCGAATGAAGCAAGATGTTTTCCAAAAATTAAAACACAGCAAAGGTTTTGAAGATATTGTCTCAAGAATTCGGGTTGGCGGGTCGACCTGACAACCCAACCCGGACCCGACCTAAAAAAATTCAGGTTGACGGGTCGAAAATACCCAACCCGAACCTGCTTTTTTTGGGTCGGGTTTCGAGTTGGCGGGTTTATTAACAGCCCTAATTTCTAAGACTAATAACAGGAATGAGATGTTACTATTTTTTTTTTCTTCTCACTTTTCAATTGCTTTTTTCAAATTTTTTTATTTATTTAAGTTTCCTACTAGTCGTCTTACCCGCACATTGTCGCGGAACACGTTTTTTACACAACAAAGTTTAATAAAAATACATTTATGTCAAATCTTCGAACCTAAATTTTAATGAAAGCAAGAAAACATGTAACAATAATAAACTTAACGTATAAGAATAATTAGAATAATAAGATATATAAAAACATGGGAATGAACCATGGGTTGTATCATATGCATTCATGTAGTTTAGAAGTAGGAGTAAAATAGTCTGTCGTTATAAAAAAATTTGCCTTTAAAAATAAATAAATTAAAGCATAACCATAATTCTAAGGCCGATCCCTATCAAGCTGTCGTGAGCTCGTCGTTTGGTCATCGTGCTCGTCAGGATAGACATGATCCCGTCAAGTGTTTGTCGTCGTCGTCCCTCATTAAAATTTGGAAATGTTTCGACGGGTTGTGTGGGCCCAAGGTGTGGGGCCAAAGTTATTAATGTGTGTATGAGTTTATTTGTTTTATATTTAGGGATGAGGAGAGAGTGTATGTGTGTGTGGATTTATAATTTTTTTTAATTGGGGATGAGGTGAAAATGAGGTTATGATAGGGAGAGGGTGTTCTTGGGTGTGTATTGAAGAGAGAAAGCTAATGTGACAGTCAAGACAAGGTGAAGACGGCGTCATGATAGAGAGGCTTAAAGGATATGTTTAGCAAAATCCCAATTTTCCTTTTTTTTTTTTTTCATTTTCTTAGATGTTTTGTTTTATGCATTTTATTACCCACGTAGGATTGTCATAATTTAAAACTTGTCATTTTATTAGTTATCCGTTTTACGAGACTTTTATTATAAATGATTTAGTTAATGCGGGGTTCATGTTTGGACATATTTCAAAGAGTCTGTTAAAGCAATAAAATTAAAAGGATTAAAAGTATAACATGTAAAAGTTGATGGTTAAAACAAAATTATTCGTTCTTCTAGAATTCTAAAACAGTGAATCAGACTAAAATATATAGTCCAAACATTTGACTTTAAAAATTTCACAGTATATATATAGTTGTAGGTTGATCGATCTATAATGATATCAAACATTTAATCTTGCTTTTCTTGGTTAGACCACGTATATACCGAGAAAACCTTAATTAGTCCGTTTAAATCATCATTCTGATTAGTGTTTTTTCAAAGAAAAAAAAACAGTTAAAGAGAATGACATGGATATCGATATTTACATGCAGCATCTTCAACAGCAGAAGATGTTACTAAAGGAGTTGATGGAACTGGTCTCACTGCTATTGTTTACTGGTATATATATATATATATATATGTTCTCTTTCTGATTGATGTGTCAAATGATATGTGTGTTGATTTTTGACTTTTTGTTACAGCTATTTAACTACTGAAATTTTATGCAAATGAAACTAACATACAATACAATACAAATACATATTATAAATTATACACACAACCAAAGGATATTTATATATATATATATGCATAGCAGTATAGAAATGTGACTAATGTTTAGAGCTTAATTATGAATAAATAAATGCTTAAGTAATTAGGAGGGAGTGTTTGTTTTGAACTTAATTAAGAATGACTTAATTGAAAAGGTCATATGATTTTTAATATTCTTTCTATACACCATTCAGCACATAAAGCAAATAATTATACTAACTAATTTATACCGACAGTCAGACAATTATACACCGCTTACAACCTAATGAAATCATAAATAAATATTAAACTTTAAATTAAAAATAAATAATAAACAAAATAAATAAAGCAATAACTAAACCAATTCAGACTTGTTGTTCTATTTTGTCCAGTCCGTTAACCTGTTATAGTATCGTATCGATAATTATGTGTGTTTTGTAAGTAATTTTTAACATTGAACATGAATTTGTACAAAAGGAATTGAGCTTTTTCTGTTATCTGTTATATATAATGAGTTGTGATGAACTTGCGTTAAAATAACTAACTACGGGTAAATGGATGAGGTTTTCACTATTTAGGTAAACCGTTAATTAGAGTCGTGTAGTGTAGGTACTTTAAAGCTCATCTGACTTTATGACAAATCATTGTACTCTTGTTAACTATAAATAGAACAGGTGTATGTAATTGGTTTTCTTCCTGTTAAATAATTGTATAAATTATAACATAAAATGGAACTACTCAAGCCTTAGAAATGAAAATAGTCGAATGAAATAGAATCCCACATCGACCAAGAGCAGATTCAACCCAACTTTATCACCTAGGTGTATGGTTAAGTGAATATGGAATCAACTGGAAACTCGTTGCATCCGTGTGACAAGCCGGCCAGTTTTTTGCGTCATCACAGCTTTCTTGAGTGAAAGATCAAGTATTCAGATGTCAGTCGCCTCAAATTAACAGCCTGTCAATACAGAACTGGGCATGGTTTTTAGTTTCAGCAAATAACTCCTGAAAATTGTTGCACGGGTTAATGTTAGACCACTGAATTCTTGTGTTTTGAAGTGAGGAACTTTTCATGAGAATGACTCACTTTTGAATTTTTATTTTCAGGAAAGCAGCAACTGCAACTACATGCTGTGTGTTGACGCACTGCAAGTCAAAGGGGCTATTGCAAGAAACTAAAAAGGCAAATAGGAACTGATGCAGATTATTAGCGCACTCAAATGGCTCAAGAACACATAGATGATCAACGACCAAAACCTTCACGGTTTTCTTATTTCATTCAGACTCAAAAACTATCAATTACAAGAAATTCATCTCCTATAAATACTATTCCAAGATCCTAAAAAAATAAGGAAAGTAATAAAAATTAAATAAACAAAGATTTGAAATAAAAATGGGATAAACTGAAATAATAGATTAACTAGGAAAATTTAATAAAACCACATTATGCTCCGCATCATTTATCTTATACGTTCTTTCCATTTCCAGCAACAAAAAGCATATATTCATCATATTATCTGAAGACTTACTTATATGCTTTATGTTTTTTATTTATGTACTTTTGTGCATCCTATATTTTTTTTTTCATCTAACTAATAGATTACAAATGTACACAAAATAAAAACATGTACTTACTTATCCTTCTTTCATTCACATGAATCTAAAAAAAACTATATATTTTGTATTTTTGTATAAGTCTGTATTTTTCTTAACAACTTGTTCATTGTTAGTCCAGTCTGACTGGAGGCATCCAGTCAAGAAACTGGAGCCAAACAGTCCAGTTTGACTGGACAATTTATGATTTGTCATGTAATAGATATACGTCGAAGCTAGTAATCTATTATCTGTATAATGAACCTAAATGGTTAGGTTCAGATTACTATTGCTTCACTTCAGTCAAGATCTACATTAAACTGATCATTCTATCTGAAGTCGAAGAGTGAAGAAAGAAGAAAGTCTCAGTGGCGGATTCCAGAAGACTATCTTACTAAGATCAAAGACTGGAGATAACCAGTACAAAGTACTCGACTGGTACTTTGAACAAGTTCTGAGACAAACACTTGAGTATTATACTACTTGACACACAAGTCGTGTGTAATTAATGTCTTATCCTATAAGCATTAATTACAAAGATCTCGATTTCGTATATGTATGTAACCTGTCTTATCAAAGACTATTACATACATTATACACTTACAAGGGTTTCCTTAATACACTCGTATTATATTTCCCTTGTAGGTTAAATCGTATATTTATACGTATTTGTCCTAGTCACTACTAGGATATTTTGTCTATAAATATCAAGTGTAGTAAATGCATTCTATAAGTCGTTCATAACAAAGTTATTACTCTCACGACCAAAAAACTTTATCAAATAGAATTTACATTTACTTCTTTGTGTTCGAACATAATAAATACTTGGGTATTTATTAGAACACAAAAGTTGATCTCTTAGATAGATAAGTTGCTTTCATAGATTGTTAGAATATCTTACAAGTGAATTGTCTTTTGTTTATCAACACTACAAGAAAAACAGCTATTCTTGACGCGCAATGCGCGTCATAAAGGAACTGCAAACCTATAGTTTGATAAAGAAACTATTTTGATCATTATTGACATAGAGGTGTCTACGTTTTGGATCATCCGTAAAAAGTGGGACTAACAGTCACACTTAAGTGATGTATCATTTTCTTACAAAGTCATATATTTTCTTTACAATCGGACCAATACTATCTTAGAATCTAATTAGATTCTTGCACATGGTTTTCGATACTATCTAGATACTAAGAAAAATAGCACGGGTTTTCGGACACCAAAACCCAACCCTACACTTTTTGATCATATAATCATCTATCAAATAAATCATGAAAAATAACAATAATATCTTAATCAAGCCACATACAAGGTTTATACTATGCTAAAAATGACCTGGGATGGTTGGTTTGACTATAACCTGACTTTCTCTCTTACCCTTCTATTTTCTTTCAACTCTTCTCGTGCTTTATACTCTTCTCTCCTTCTTTTTATTTCTTTTCTTTTGTAATGATAATGCTTTAGATATAATTTATAAATAGATTAGATATTAGGTAAATAGGTAGAATACCCAAATACCCTTCCTAACTTTCTTTCCTTTTTCCCTTTTCATTCTAATAATAACATTAATGGTAATAATAATAATAATAATAACACTGATACTTTTAGTGTTTAATAAATACTTAATGTATTTTAGGGTGTTACAGTGTAGTGCAAGTCAAACTGTTAGAAGAAAAACAACTTGGCTTTCATCATCTTTGGAATGCATGGATTCCAAAGAAGGTGAATGTATGCACTTAGATATCCTCAATCAATCGTTTGCCAACACGCACTAATTTAGTTGCCAGGGGAATTGGTTTAATAACACTGGCTTGTCCGCTTTGTGACTTTTTGGAGGAAGATATTGATCATATCATGATTAATTGCCCCGAAGTGAAACCATATTGCCTCTAGTCTTGACCCTAGTAGGGACTTGGTAGTCTAACATCTATCCTCATCAACGATATTGGAAAACGGAAGTAACAAATTTCATGATGATAAACTTGCATCGAAGGCTTTCCTTGGGTCCTTGTATGTAGTTATATGGTCCATCTCGAAATAGCGAAATATAGTGGATCACGCAGTGTTGGATGACTCCCAAAAAGTCAAGAGTGAGGACATTTTTCCGTCTATTCAAAGGCTTTCTCTCAAATGGATTCGTTTACACAGCAAGAAACTGGGATACTTGGGTTCACAGTCCAATGTCTGTGTTTGCGAACATAGCCTGCCTTTGAAATGTGTTAACTCACAATTACTTATTTTGATCTAAATTCTTTTGACATGGTGTATATTCTCTGTCTCTAACTCCAAATGTTGCATTGACCATATTATTAGCAAATAATGTAATACTAGCTTTTTAGGTTGAATAAATACAATAAAAAAATGTGACAAGTTCAATACATTTTCATATACTTGTGATACGAATCAAGAGGGTCAGCATGGTCAAGGGCTGAATG
>JAOEHQ010031516.1:0-13203 GCA_025447715.1 Asclepias incarnata | reverse complement strand
AAAATTTTTGGAAATTCACATTTTTATACAGCAGGGTGTTACAGTGTGGAGTTCAGAAATCTATTTTGGAAAGCTGCCAAGTCTACTTACCCTGCCCAGTTTGAATCTGCAATGAAGGAAATCAGGTTAGCAAATCCTAATGCTTACAACTATTTGATAGAGAGAAATCCCAGTTCCTGGTCTAGGGAATTTTTTTTGTTGCATACTGGATGCGAGGCATTAGAGAATGGTTTTAGTGAGTGTTGGAACTCTGCCCTTCTTAAGGTCAGAAACGAGCCAATCACTACCCTATTGTAGAAATGGCAAAATGTACGGGTCGGGTCGGGTTGGGTGACGGGTCAAAACGGGTTCAGATCAAAACAGTTTGGGTCAATATAGACAGTTTTGAAAATGGTTCAAAACAGGCCGGGTAGTTTTGAAAATAGCAAACCATGAGCCTATTGAATACCCAAAATACCCTTAATGAATTAATTTATAATATCCATCTCTAACTTCTAAAATAACTACACTATCCCCTTTTATATCAATTACATTTACATCAATAACCTACACTACTCGTTGTCGCCACCACCACCACCACCAGTCACCGTCACCGCCGCCACCCGTCGTCGCCACCACCACCCGTCATCGCCACCACCACCCGTTGTCGCCACCTCCACCACCACACCGCCGCTACCATCTTCGCTGCCGTATCGCGCGGACATCCGTCTAGTCTATATATATATATATATGTATATATATTACGGAGTACATTATAAAGCATTTTAAGAGTGTCTTGAAATATACTCCCTCCGTCCTGGTCAAAGTGTCTTGGTTTGAAAAACACAAAGTTTAAGGTAAATTGAATAATTGTTTTTTTAACTTACCAAATGACAATAATATCCTTGACATACTCAAAATATCAATTAAGTAAAAAATGTGTCTGTTGGTCCTACTTAGGTTGTACACTGACAACTTTTTTCAAAATATGAGTAAAACTTTTGAGTTTCTTTTAAGCCACTTACTTTTCATTTCCATATTACGAGTAACCGCCAAAACAATTTTTGTCCATTGAATATTTAGAGCCAAACCCATTTTTTAATTGACTCCATATATATACCGCCAATATTTTGTACTGTAAAAGTAACCATTTCAATTGTGAATATACCACCAAACTAAAACTCCATATTTACCGCCAACTTTTGTTTTCATTGATAAAGTAGTCATTCTACTCGTAATTTATACAAAACCATTTACCTGTTGAAGCATTAATGCTAAAGTGCTTCACTAAGCTTGCTTTTCATTTTCTTTATACTCGTATTTAATGGATATCCTTACTAACTCAAACACCAAACCCAACTTGACTACATCCCAACGTCGAACCATATATGAAGCCTTATTGCAGAAAAGTATTGACGGAAAACTAAAATATGGATGTATAAGTGATGTGGCATCACATTTCTCTGTATCTACTCGCACAGTAAGTCGCATTTGGCATAAAGCTAGATTTCAAGCCCAACATGGATATGTGGTCGACGTATCTTCAAGGAAACCATATGTAGTTAAACAAAAGAGGATACAAATCAATTTCGATCAAGTTGCACAAATACCACTACGTCGTCGAACCAATATTCGATCAATTGCGAAAGCAATCAATGTTTCAAAATCAACTGTGCATAGAAGAATAAAAGAAGGTGAACTCCGACCACATACGAATGCTATTAAGCCGAGTTTGACTGAGGAGAATAAAAAAGGAAGGTTAGAATTTTGTTTATCTATGATTACTCCATCTTTGTCTAATCCTTCCTTTTATGATATGTTTAACGTCGTTCACATTGACGAAAAATGGTTTTACATGTCAAAACCATCTAAACGTTACTACCTTGTACCCGGTGAGGATGAGCCATTAAGAACATGTAGATCCAAAAAATTTATCACAAAGGTCATGTTTTTAGCCGCAGTTGCACGACCAAGATTTGACACGTTAGGTAACGAAATTTTCTCAGGAAAGATAGGCATCTTTCCTTTTACAAAACTTGAACCCGCAAAACGTTCAAGTAAGAATCGGGTCGCGGGAACTATGGAAACTAAGCCTATCTTATCAGTGACTAAAGAAGTTACAAGGTCATGGTTAATCGATAAAGTACTACCGGCTATTAGGGATAAATGGCCACAAGGTCATACGGGTCCAATATTTATTCAACAAGACAATGCGAAGCCACGTATTAGTATTATTGACGATGAACAATTTGTTCAAGAAGCATCCCGAGGTGGGTTTGATATTCGACTTCATTTTCAACCTCCAAATAGCCCAGATTTAAATGTGTTAGATCTCGGGTTTTTTCGCGCTATTCAGTCACTTGAAGAACAAGAGGTTTTAGGATCAATTGATGAATTGGTTCATGCGGTCCAAACTTCTTTTCACAGAATGTCATCACATGAGCTTAACAACGTCTTTTTGACTCTACAAACATGCATGAAAGAAATCATGAAGGTACATGGTTGCAACAATTATCAAACACCACATATCGGTAAAGGTAGATTGGAACGTCAAAAGGTTACCGTTGCAAATCGACTGTGATAGCAATTTGATTGATGAAACGGTTTCGTGTTTAAATCACTAGGAAATGCATGTTAAAAAATGATGTAGCAAGGAAAAAAAGTCTTCTGAGTGCATGCATGTTTAAATGAATTGGAGAAGAAAGATCTTTTTGTCTTATTCATCTTTTGTCTAAGTAGTCATGTTAATGTATGAATCCTCAAGTTACAGAATGTAAAAATGTGTGTACTCAGTTTTTTGAGAATTAAAAGAAGGGATAATGGCACCGAAATGTAACCAACTATGACCAAATAGTTATGTAGTGTAGTGACCTACTTGGGTGGCTATGTAAGGTATGCACCAATGTTTTTTGGCTATACTATGTAATGACCTTTTTATTTGGGTCAATGAATGTAAGGACCTATGTATTTTTTTGGGCATAACAATGTAAGAGCCGTACAGATTTTACATAGTATAGCCAAAAAAACATAGGTACATACATTACATAGCCACCCGAGTAGGTCACTACACTACATAACCATTTGGTCATAGTTGGTTACATTCCGGTGCCATTATCCCTTTAGATAAAAACTTGGGAATATGTAACAAGTCAAGTAAAAGTGCTACATCTTCAAATGTGGAGTTTATAAATTTCTAACTTTAATTTGATAGAGGTTTGTTGCACAGTGTTTATGTATATCAGTATTTGTAACAATACAGACATGGATTTAGCACAATTAAAATTTTAGAAGTGGTTACTAAAATTGAATATCAATTAAAACTAAACATCAAACTTTACTTATGAATCCAGTTGTAAAAGATTTTGAGAAAACATATTGATTCTATGTTTGGAGAAGGCCTAAGTTTGGATGCCTGGGCTAGTACTACATTGACCAATGGTTCAAATTGTGGATGCAATTCTTCTACATGGGGAAATCAATGAATAGAGTTTGATTTCATTGGTGAAAACGTAATCACAATGCTTTATTAAGTCCCAGAAGAGCTAATGGATATTTTGTTCATCTTACACAGTAATGGTTACACTTCATGATTTTGTTTGACAACACACATATTTTATTTTATTTATTATAGCACGAAACACACAGACTAACATCAACATATAGTTAAACAACATTTGTTAACACAAATAACAAAGAAATGGGTATTTTAACACAAATAACAAAGTAAAGGGTATTTAACCATAGCATATGTGACTCCTTACTGCAGCTACTTTGAACTCTGCCATGCCAGGTTGGTGTTAGACCTGAAATGGTACATACGTGGAGTAAATCAAACCACATTACTGGTGAGGGTTTTTCTTACATAATAAGTTAAAGTAGAAAAGATGGTACCTCAAGATTTTCAAGAGTATCTCGAAAATGCATCAACTCATGGACAACAATGTTGATATTAGTTCGGTGTGAAGGGGAATCTACGGAGCATGATAATCTAATCCGGATAGTTGTAGCCAAACATTCTTCCAATTTTTGTGCATTTACTTTGGTACTTTGCATGGCAACAACATCACCATCAATAACATCGATTACTTCCGGCAAGGCCACATAAGCAAACTTATGAAGGCTAAGGTCTTCATTGAATATGTCATATGTCGGCTTTTCCCCGATCATAACCTCCAGTAATAATATTCCAAAGCTGTAGACATCCCCACTACTTGTCATCTTACTCCCAAAACCATACTCTATGATTTAAAATAAGCAATTAGTTTATAAAAAGGTAATATTGCAAAGTAAAACTGAGCTTATGAGAATCAATTAAGTTTACCGGGAGGTGCATATCCAATTGTTCCTTTAACCCCTGTTGAGCTGTTTTGGTTTGAATTTGTTCCAAGAAATTTAGCCAAACCAAAGTCTCCAACATGGACCACCTTTTCATTATCCAGTAGAATATTGCTAGGCTTTATGTCTCCATGAACAACGGTTGGTAAACACTAGTTATGAAGATAATCAAGTGCGCATGCAACATCGATGAGAATATTAATTCTTTGAAATAGGTCAAGTGTAGATGTATTTGCATTTGAATGCAACCAATCATGTAAACTCTCGTTGGTCATGAACTCGTAAACCAAAGCTTTGAAATCGTTTCTTTGAAAGTCAATGCTTAAACACGAATTATTATCTTCAACAGATTCCTGTGTCAAATACTTCCCCATGCTTCACACTCTGCTATAAAGCTTTTGTGAGTTCCCCGAATTTGAAGATGTAGAAAATTTACTGCAACAAATTTGTCTCCATGATCAAAGGTTCCTTTATAAACAGAGCTTGAGCCACCCTGGCCAATCAAGTTCGCTTCAGAGAACCCATCAGTAGCCTTGAGGAGTTGACCGTATGAAACTTTTAAGAACCTTTCGTTCTTGGATGATTGAGACGGTTGGCCATTCTTTTTCTTTTTAAACCAAGCATAAACAAAACATAATACAAAAAATATCGTACAAGAAACTAAAATGACTATAATGAACAATGTGAACCTTTTGTTATGTTTCTCTACCACTTTGCATTTAGGTAACCCAAGTTCAACCAAGCCACCACAAAGCCTATTGTTCCCCAAAATGGAGAATTCACTTGCATTGCCAAATACTCCTTTCACCGGTACTTGACCCAGAAAATCATTATAGGATAGGTTCAAATATTCTAAGGAGAACCTTTCTAAGAACCGAGGAATTTCTCCCGATAACTTGTTATGAGAAAGATCGAGTTCTGCCAGTCCTCTCACGAAACTTAATGATGGTGGTACCATGCCTTCAAATAAGTTGTCGTTGATGTATAAGTGGGTAAGGCTCGTACAACCACCAAGGTTACTCGGAATGTCACCAGATAGATGATTATGAGACAAATCCAGACCGTTCAAAGATTTTAGATTTTCAACTTCAGTTGGAAGTGAACCAGAGAGGCTGTTATTTGAAATATATAAGAAGAATAGAGAAGTAAGTTGAAGAAGTTGTTTAGGTATTTTGCCTCTTAGTTTGTTGTTATCAAGGGTCAACCCCTCCAGCTGATGACAATTCCCCATAGTTGCCGGGATATCCCCTTCCAAACTGTTGAAATCTAAATTAATCAAATTCAACATCGATAAGTTACCTATTGCATATGGAATTGGCCCTGAAAACTGATTTTCATAAAGATAAGCTCTTTGAAGCTTTTGAAGCTTGCCAATGGTAGAGGGGATTATTCCCGTGAATCGGTTTGTGTCTAAACCTAAATAGGTCAGACCAACTAGATTACCTATACTTGAAGGGAGGCTTCCATATAGTTGATTTCCTCCTAAATTTAGATCGCTGAGTTGATGAGAAAGATTACCGATTGATGTGGGGACCACTCCTTGAATGTTGCAATTACGAAGATCCAATTTCTTTAATTTGGTGCAGTTTCCCAAAGAATCAATAAACTTCATTTCATTTGCTTCTCCACCTCCATTGAAGTTAGACAAATATATAATAGAAATATCTTTTAGGTTTGAAAAGTCAATCGTCAACTTCCCGCTAAAACTGTTGTTACTTATTTCAAGAAAATCTAATTTCGAAAAATTAGATATTGAGAGGGGAAGAAGCCCGGACAATTGGTTATCCCTTAACTGAAGGTAGAGAAGATTTGGAAGCATTGACCCAATTGTTGGAGGAAGAGTACCTGTAAGCTGATTCTCAGCCAAAGAAATATTAGTTAGGAGCGAGAGGTTATAGATGGAGTGAGGGATGCTTCCATGTAAGTTACATCCACCAGCAAATAACCATGAGAGTTTCAAGCGACCTAAGGTGTCTGGAATGGTCCCACCTAATGGATTTACGGAAATAGAGAATACTTCCATTGATGTCATATTCCCCAAGAAAGGAGGGATTCCTCCGGTTAAGTTATTACCACCCAGTGAAAGAACTGTAAGTTTGGAAAGAAAACTGATCTCTATGGGTATGCTTCCAACTAGCTCATTATAAACAAGATAAAGTTTTTCAAGGTTATAACAACCAGACAAGTTAGTAGGTATGACTCCGTTGAATTTGTTTTGAATCAAATCAAGGAAACGTAGTCTCGAAAGACGACCGAGTTCGGGAGGGATGGTTCCGTGAAAGCTGTTGTTCCCAATTGATAACACCCGAAGGAAGCTCAGGTTTCCTATGTGAGGAGACAATGAGCCTTGTAATCCTTCAGAGTCTAGTTGTATCATAGTCACTCTTCTATGCCGCTTCCCACATGAAACACCACTCCAATTACAGAAATGGGAGGAAGAGTTCCATGAGGTTAGAGCTCCATATGGATCACTGATAAATGACTTGAACGATAACAACGCCATATGGTCGACGTTCTCATTTCCGCCATAGGAACTAGAGATAAAAGTAGTTAGAAATATAACCAGAGTATAAAAGATGAGAGAAATAGGAGAAGAAGATGGTAAGGAAATCATTGGGTTTTTTTTAAATTTTGGATATAAAGTTAATACAACAAGGATGCCTTTTTATTAAGAGAAATTGCCGGCCGAATGCCTCTTTATAAAGACAAATTGCATTGACTGCAAACATGAAGTCCACATCAAGTCTTTTATGAAAACAGATTGCATTGACGTCACACATCAAGTCCACATCAAGTCTTATAAAGACAAATTGCATTGAATGCACACAAGCCTTAATATATTGTATGTGCTGATATTCGTACCACTGTTTTTTTATATTTTTATCACAATGTATAAGTATTACAACATACTGTACAAGTATTTAATACACAGTTGTGGTGAAATAATTAAAAAGCTTGATACGAATATCGATTCCCTAATAATATAGGGGCGTTATGTTGAGTTTTTTTGTTTTTCATCATACTAAATCACTTTTTTTTATTAGCTCTTTAAATAATTAGGTTCTTTAAATGATTAAGTTTTACGTTAGTGCATCCATTATTCTTACTATATACTTATGATTTTAGTATTTATGACTAGGCTATGAGTTGGATATTATTCTTTCAAAATATGATAGATATGTATATACCTAAATGCCTGTTAAACATATATATATATATATATATATATATATATATATCCATATCTCTACGACATAATAAAACATTTGAGTTAGAGTCTTAAATTTTGATTTTGTAAAAACAATGATATCATTATAATACTCTTACTAAAAAAATATATAACTTTGGTCAATTATTTCTATCTTTAAAAATTTCACAAACAATTAAAAACATAATTTAAATATACCCGTGTGTTAGATAATGGTCGTCATCACTCCCAACTGCATTAACTTCATAAGTTTTATTTGTAAATTTGGTTTACAATCCATAATTTAAAGGTTTTTAAAAAACCATCAACGATTGAGCATTGTGTGGGTATTATTACTATATTATTAATTAGCATTAAAGATATGCAGTAATTTATCGCATTTTTCCTTCTTTTTAATAGATCATGGAAAATGATAAATCCTTCTAAAAATCCCCCTAAAACTATAAGAATATGTAATGTGGGGAGTGGCTAACTACTGGAGCTTCGACCAATCACCACCGGTCAATTCCGCTTTGGGGCCACCCCTTACTCTACCATTATTATAGGGTATGGGGTTTGAGACAAAAAAAGATCAAGGTGAGTTTTTCCTTTATGATTCCATTAAATCTCTTTTTTAATCTTATCATTTGATTTTTTCAAATGTTATCATAATGAATTAAGAAGATATATCATTATCATAGATCATTAAAGAGTTATGACTACATAAAACATGTTCGAATGTAACCCGATTCAACTAATTCGTAGAAGAGTAAGTGGGTCTAATCCTATACACTTTGTACATTATGTTTGTCTTAACATGGGCCATGGGCTATGGGGAGAACAATAATCCATGTAAAGTCATTCATGAATGGGTATCAATAAGCTATTAAGCTTTACAAATTGACTAATTTCATGTACCTTACAAGTTACAAGTTGTAAAATACTAGCATATAAACTCAAAATAATTTTTTAATGATTTTAATACATGTTTTAGGTACATATATTATATTTTGTAGTTTCTGAAAAGATATATGCTATTTCCCCAATTAATTTGCTTATATGCAAGAACATTTTTGAAGGCATTTGACTAGAGATGGCTTAAATAAACCAGACCAAACCTAACCCGAATCGGGTTTAGATGCGATGTATAGTCGACATAATTTATAAACGATCCGATTTTCTGTTAATTACATTTAGCATCACATTAGTCCGAATAATCCATATTAATTCTTTATATTTTCGAACTATTGAAGTGTTGCTATATGCTTTAGTCATTTGGATAGAAGGGTTTGGAGGCTTAAAGGATTTTGACCCAACACTTTTATTCACTGGACTAACACGGAAGACCCAAATGATAATTGATTTGTTTTGACGGATTATATTCGGTAATTAGAGAATGTTCAAAACTTGTTGTTGGATTGTTTAATCTTCAAATTTATTAAACATCTATGAAGTATTTTGGATCAAATAACTTGCCTAACGCCTACTTTTAGTTGTAATAGACTAATAGTTACTGGAATTTGGCTTGCCTAATTACCTAGAAATTCGATACGATATCGGGTGTTTATGCCTGTAAAAACGGACTTACACCCCTCGACTATTCCGAAACCCATTTAGCCCACCTAAATAACACCCTTGCATTTGACACTAGTTTGTCGATGAGCTTTTGAAGCTTTTAGGACCCACTAGCTTCGAGCTTTTAGGAGAAAGATCATATTAAACAAAAAGTCTCGTTTGGTTAAAAGAACTTAAAGCTTTTAGTTTAAACAAAAACCTTCTAATCTGCTGCTAAAAAAAAACTTCTGATTTAAAAGCTACATAAACAAGCGTTTAGCTTCTAGCTTTTTGAGCTTTTGGATAATCAAATTATATAAATACCCGTCTTAATTCAAATAACCACCAACTAAATCTATTTAGTTTTGTCAATTCTTGTCATTTTACACTTTTTATTAATGGTTTCGGTTACTTTATCAAACACTTAAATATATCTAAAAAAACTTCAACTATTAGTTACTAGTTACTAGCTAGTAGCTACTAGTCATCAAACAACTAGTTTTGTCAAATATACCCTAGGTTGGTATTTATATTTTAGCCTTTCCTCTAGCTAATGTTCAATTTTGTGTTAAGTACTTTTAAAAAGAGTGATAGTTTATTTATAAATAAGTATAATATAATGATTTTTTTTTATTTTTTTTTGCTGAAAGATGAGAAAGATAAATAATGATTAGATAGAATTTAGTTAAACAAATTATAATACAACTACTAGAAGTGCTAACATAATCATTGATGGAATAAAAGAACATCTCCACAACTATAAGGCAGTGCATGTTACCTACATCATTCAATATTAACTTTTATTATTTTGGGCAGACATTATTCGGTTTTGATCAGTTTCATCAGACTTTTTTGTTGAGATGATGAAGAATCCAATGACATATTAACATATTTTATAATACTTATAGATTTTTTTTAATTTATTTATTTATTATTTTTTTTTTTTTGGGCAGACATAAATGTATTTATATATGATTTTATAGAGGATTTTGTTTACTTGTATGATTTTAACTAAGTATATACTCAAGATTAAGAAACTAACTTTCTTTGATACCAACTAATTCAATCTGATATTTATAAAGTTATTTTTTTTCGTTCAAAAAAATAAAATAAAAAAACAATTTTATAAATTAATTTATCATGAATGATTGTGTTCTTTTCTTATCTTTATCTTAGTGTTTTATAGAAGACAAAAATTATCGTTTAAGCTTTAGCTAGACGGTAGATGTTCTTATCTTTTGGGAATAAATTTAAGATTCAATCTGTGACATTGATGCATTTAAGAGTTTAATAGATAGTTTAGAATTAAGATTTGAAATAGTAGTCAATAAAAGAAAAAAAAATAGAAACAAAAATTTATCTTTTGACTCGACAAAGAACTTCACGATAACATCTATAGTATTATAGCAAAGAAACCCTCTTTAATTGATAACATCTATCGTGCTGTGATTATAGCAGTACATGTTTGGCTACTATATTTCTTGGCAGGACAAATCAAGATGGTTGTGTGAGGCATACACTTTTCCTATTATGTTTGTCGTTATTGGATTGTGATGATGATAGTGGATGTTCTGTTACTACTGGCAGACTGAGATGGCTATGTGAGGCATTTTACTGCTTTGACATTATAATCGCCTAATCCGCAATGTAATTTGTACTCAAGATGCAAAACATTAACTAAATATAGTTTATGTATTTTATAGTTTTTTCGTCAACAACCCCAGAATTAATGTTTGTTAGTGATATTATCGTGTAAAAAACGTGTTCTGCGGCAACGCACGGGTAGAAATCCTAGTATAATATCAAAAATGAATAATCTCTTCCGCAAACACCCCACCCACAGCCCCCCCAGTTCCTTAAATCCCCAAATCCCCCTCCTAAAACCCTAATTCCTATTCTCCATTTCATCTTCCATCCTCAAACAGTAGCGACAACAGGTAATGATTTTCCACTTCTTCCTTATTTTTAATTAACGTATTCATAATCAGTACTATATTGTAGATATATATGTAATTCACATCAGGTAATCATTCTCCACAGTTACTACTGATTAACATATTGTAGATGTATATTTTACTTAACTTTAAGCAACACCCCATGCTGTCTTCCACGGGTTTTGGGTATTAACTTTGTAGATATATAATCAGTATAACTTTGAGTAATTTTTTTTTCTATATCAAGTCAAGTTTACAACATACAATCATGTTAAATTGGTATTTGGTAATCTAGTATGTGTTGGGCAGTTGTTTTCATATCTGATATATAATCTGAAATGTATAATCCAGTATCGGTGTTGTTGATGATTTCTCCTGTTTCTTTCCCCGTTTGGCCGGAGGTCCTTATGGAAGCAGTCTTTTTACCTTTGGGTAGAAGCATGACTGGGTTCACCTCCCCCGTATCCCGCTTATGTAGGGATTGGGTTCTGTTGGTGTTGGTGTTGGTGTTGGTGTTGTTGATGTAACGAGTTCAACAACTTAATGTAGAATGATTGAAGCAGCTGGTTAACACCTTAGTTTAAATTCAGGACAATATTTCGTGTTTTCGTTTTATATAAAGAGTTGCATGACTAATGATATGATAGTAGAATACATACAATTCGGTATAAAACATGAGCGTTTATCAACTCACTTTAATTATTTTTGCATTCAATTAGTTTTTTTGCACTGATAATTATTTTAGCTCAATTAGTTTTTGGGTTTGTACTCCGCTGTCATGTTTTTTTTGAAGTGTAGAGCATTAGGGCCTTAGGAAATCTGGTAACTCAGCATATAAATGGAAACAAATGGAGTCTTTTTTGTATTCAAGAATAATTATCAGTTCAAAAACATACAAAGCAGCCATGGAATTATTTAAATATTCAAGGTGGGTACGAGAAGTTAAGGCTGATAGGACTACATAAAAGTCTGAATGCTAAGCATATATATGTATGTCTAAAAGTTGCTGTTTGCAGGTCATGAGTCCATATTTTCCATGCCGTCTTTGATAAACTAAAGTCTGAATACTAATATACTAAGCATAACATGTACATACTAGCCAAACATTTTTTTTATAAGATCATCATGCACCAGTTAAACTTCCATAGACTAGTGATCGTAAATGTTTTCACATAACTACTGTTGATTTCCTTAGCAAGTCAGAGTGCTTGGATCGTTCTAAAAAGCATTTTCTAATATCTACTATTTGACTTTTTAGGTTTAAAATTGGAGATACGAGTGAAGTCGTGGGAATTGATGTTATGATTTGATAATGCGATTTGTATTAGTTAAGATGTCTTATGTCTATGAACTTTTGTATCGATAAGGATTATTATTGTTATGTATTAGTTAAGATTTCTATGAACTTTTGTATCATTATGGATTTTTTTTTTTTTTTAAGTATTAGTCAAGACTTCTATAAATGTATGTTAACAGGTTTCTTAACAGGTCTTATTGTGTAACCTATTAATTTTCGTGTCGTGTTCGTGTTTGACCTTAACAGGTTCGTGTCTTAATAGGTTTGTGTCTTAACAGGTTTCGTGTAACCAGTTATGCCAGCCCTAGTTCTTACCCACCCAATAATTTTTAGACCATTAACTGCTATGAAAATAAAAACTAACAAGTAATACACACGCACGTCATAGAAGTGCCAAATCCAATTTTCTGCCTGATTCTTGGGTTTGGTGCATTTGTTTTGTAAGTCTCAAATGTGTTATTTTTTCTTTTTTTTTAGGAAAATTGGAAGGGTTAATGTTTAATCCCCCAGTTTGGAATGGAATTACTGTCACTTTGCTATGTGACTCTATAATTAACGTTATGATTTCGTAGTCAGCTGAAATCAAGAATACATAATGTTTATGACTTTATGTGAAGTTATATGTATGGATTTTTGAACTTTTTAGCTTACCCAAATAACCAAATTTTCCGACATGTAAGCATTTTTTATATTCTTTTTTTGGTGATTTGAAACCTGTGTTGGGGATTATGAAAGATGGTCTATTGTAATTGAAACGTACTTCTATAACGAAATTGAGGATAAAAAAAATGGGAGTTAATATTTTTTTATATGTTTCTTGATTAATACAGAGTATAACTTGGTAATTAGATTTTGTTTGATAACTAAAATGCTATCGTCTTGAATATTCATTTCAGACTGACACACAATGGGATGGA
>JAOEHQ010031515.1:0-24075 GCA_025447715.1 Asclepias incarnata | reverse complement strand
GTTCATGTTCGTTCATTTAACTAAACGAACGAACACGAACGAACTTCCCGCCGAACGGTTCATGAACTGTTCATGAACCGTTCAGTTCATTTACAGCCCTACTTAAGAGCAATTATTGGTGCTCTTAGCCTTGCAGGGTGACAAACTGACAATGAGTAGGTATCAATTTGATACACAGAATCAAAGGGTTCTTGTCACAGTACCCTTTTTTATATATATAAAATGTCTAAATAGATGCATTTGAATCTCTCTTATTCTAATTTCATTAAAAAAAACTTATACTGTTGAAAATAATTCCACTCGACTGAAGAACACGAAGATTGTCCATTTGACCATATTTGTTCATATATCTAGATCCAAACACACTTGCAACACTTAAGGGGTCATTTGGTTCCCAAAATGTATGAGAATTTGGTAGAATGGAATTTAGAATTTCTTATGTTAACCTAACATGACAAAGAAAAAAATTCAAATTAATTTCATTCCTCCAAATTCTTATACATTCTGGGAATCAAACGGCCCCTAATTATATATCTTTCCGAACGACATATTTTTATATAATTAGAAGTAATTAGCATGAAGCTAGTGATTACAAACATAAAAATAACCAATACATAAATACCAAACTTGGTAACAAAAGCACCTATTTAAGATACCTCAAATAACATGCATATATGGTTACTTGATTTTCTATGTACTGATCATGATCGATATATCAATCGTAATATTTGGAAAAGTGTGATGAGAATAAACAAATGCACTTAGTGTCAATACTCAAGTTGCATGTGTGAATGAAACAGAGTTTGTACGTAAAGGAATTTGGATAAATTTTGTGGAGACTTTATTCATAAATGTAGGTGACAACCTCTTCTATATAATCCCTCACCATTCTTCCTTATTTTTCATATCTCAACTGCAAACGATTTTAAAAAATGGCACAGTACTTTATCTATTTCTTAGTTACATCTCTCACAATTATCTTTGGGTTTTCGACCACTGTCGAGTCTCGTTCTCGTGCAAGGATGTACCTTGAGTTACAATGTCGATCAGCGATATATCCTGATCTATGTGTTGAAACTCTTTTACCATATGTTAGCAAGTCAGGACTACCAAGCCCTCAAATGTTGTCTCAAATTTCACTAGCTTCATGTCTATCCAAAGCTCGATATACCAAAACCTATCTTAACATGATAGCAAAGAAATTAAATGAAACCGAAGATTCTGGAAACTACCAAGCGCTAGAAGAATGTCTTCGCCAAATTAATGATGGAGTGAACCAAATTACCCATTCCTTTAAGGAGTTGCAACAAATAGGAAAGGATGGCGATGAAAAGTTTGTGTGGCATGAGAGCAACGTGCAAACTTGGGTAAGCGCTGCCTTGACAGATGCCACCACCTGCATCGACGGGCTCTTGGGTGATGGGATCAGCAGAAGGGAAATAGTTATGATCAAAGCACGGTTTTTGAATGTAAAGCAACTGGCTAGTAATTCTCTTGCAATGTTTAGTCGTTTCACAACAAGATATCGTGCCTCTCGTGGCATAAAGAATCCAAAAATTTTGTCATAAAGCTAAGTATGTACTTTTTAATGGATATATGCCATATATATAATCAAGCTTGTAGTCATACTAAGCCTTATATATATGTTGTAACTAGGTATAATATATAAAGTGTACATTGCTATTTTTGCTTTGTAGGATCCTGTATTCATGCGTATCTCTAAAAGTTAAGACGTCCTCATCAAATGATTGAAATAGATATATAGGTTTTTCATTAAAAAAAAATTGAAGAGTTATCTTTGCAGAATCCCTACTATTGTAGGAATCCTATTCATAATTCATCACCAATCCTTAGTGACCATTAATTTGATCTCAAGAAGTAGCCCATAAGCTAGCGTTGGCCCAAGATTCATTACGTACCCACTCATTGCAAGAAAATGCATAAAATGATCAGACGTAGCCTTTTAGCGACTATAGGATGTCGTTGCTATAGACCCACGTACCAAACGACAAAAAGATTCGCTTGACCTTTTCAATCAACCAACTCTTTTGCAGTGACGCATATTGTCGCTGCTGTAGGGTTTTAAAATTATGTTACGATTTTCAATTGGCATGAAAACGTACTTAAAAAGTTCATGTCTGGCTTTTAGCGACGATATTAATGTCATTGTTATTGGGTTTTATTTTCATTAATTTTTTTTAATCTTCCCTCCTAAAAATGAATTTTTCCATCATTGCTTGTGACTTCCGATGGTGAAAGTGAACATGAAAGTGGTGAAGATGATCGGTAGACATTGTCGTTTAATTGTAAAATATTACAGTATATCTTTTAATCTCTTTGTTTCTAATTTTTGGATGTTGTTATGTTGACATTTGGTATTGTTTGTTATATTGAAATATATTTTGGCTACACCAAGTGCTGATCTTGTCGATATTGCTGTTGACGTTGATGATATATTGATATTGTACTTGTGTTTAAGACAAGTTTAAGACAAGTTTTGCTAGCGAAAATTTGCTTAGAAATACCGGGTGGGAATTAGAAATTACAAAAATTTGCTGTCAAAATTTAAAGTGGGCAATAGTGACGACACTGTGTTAAATTGAATAGATAACAGATATAGTGATGACAATTTCGTTCCTATAAACACTAAAATAAATTATATAAATAAAATAAAGTCAATTATAAATATAAAGTAAATTAAATTAAAAAAGTAAAGCAATGACCGGTGTCGATATTTTATTTTTTAAAAGCAGGTGGGATCCACTTTGTTCCCTCGTTAAATGTCGTCGCTATAATCTTAAGCGACGAGGCTTTAATTAGCAACGACTTTGAAGCGACAACTACATAGGTTCCTATAACGGTGACATATGTCGTCTCAGTACAACCATTTTCTTGTAGCGGCAATCGAATTTTGGGGTTTATGGTATTGATCGAAACAAGCTCTCAACAGTCAACACTATGTTACCGAGTTCTTAATTATTTGGCTTAACTCGGCTCGGCATGCCTAATCCAAAATATTCATTTTAATCCCTTCAACGTTTTGAGACGGCCCAGCCCTAGTTAGAATAATTTACATCAAATTCTAGTGTCATTTACTATCTTAAGTCACACATTAATTAAAGATGTCCTTAATTAATTAGCATAGAGTTTCTCTTAGGGGTGTTTGGTAGGTAAGAATCATAGAGAATGAAAACATAATAAAGAATGAAAATAATGGGAAAGACAATGAGTATTTAGAAAGAGAATATATTCTGTGGTTTGGCATAAACAGATAATGAAGATAAGAAAATTACATAAAAAATGAACAAAAGTAATAAGAAAATAATAATAATTTTTTTTTTTTGCAAGTTAATTACTTTAAAATTTAATAAATAATTAAGATTAATAGATAAAACCATCAAAACTTAAAAATAAAAAATAAAAGCATTTCCATTCTCACTATTATCTCCAATTTGTATAGAATGGGGTTAATGGAAATCATTTTTCCTTCTCCTTTCTCATTTTCATTCTCTTGTCCAACCAAACAAGAGAAGTCATTTTCATTCCCTTTCTCTTCTTTCCATTCCCTCCTACCAAACACCCAAGGTAAATAACCATCACCAAATGGTCTAGTGGCAAGAAGACTTGGTTCCTCACAAAAGGTCTCAAGTTTGAGTCCTACCCTAGACATATTTGGGGATGGGCACAGATATTTAATTTTTATTTATGGTGGGCCTAAGTGAGTTTTCCTCTTCAGATATCTGGGTGATAGGGGTTTCTCATCGAAGAGATTTAAATTGGGGATCTATTCTGCGAGGGGGCTCTCTAGCGCGGATCCGATTAAGACAACGTATGCTAGACCTTCTAATATTCGCGAGTAATTCACACCTTTCAAAAAAAAAAAAAAATCTACACCCTTCTAAAAAATGTCAGTAGCAAATTAAGTAATTTACCACGTACAGTTTCTTTATTTGCGAAACTCGATCAATATAACAATAATTTAATGCAATTCTTTTCCCAAGCAAGTTACATGTGGAACGTGAAAGAAACTTTCTCACGTACGTAAAGGAGTTGAATATGAAAGGAAAAAAAAAACCCTTCTAATGCATGTGACGGACACCTCTATATATAATCATTCGCGTTGTCTTCTATTCTTCATATATATATACTAGTAACAAAATTGTTCGCAAAAAATGGCTCGCATTGCTTTTACTACTTTGTTGTTTTTTTCTCTCGCAATCTTTGGTATTTTAGGCATGGTGGAATCTAAATCTGGTGCCAGGGTGTATCTCGAGGAACAATGTCGAACTGCAGTATATCGTGATCTTTGTGTTGAAACTCTTTTACCATATGTGTCGAAAACCATACTAGGTCCACAACAATTGGCTCGTGTTTCACTAGCCGTGTGTCTAATGAAAGCTAAGGATACAAAGGAGTATGTTAACATGGTGGCAAAACATCTCAATGAAACTAAGAGTCACGGAGACAACCAAGCCATTGAAGAGTGTTTGCGTCAAATCAACTATGGAGTGGATCAAATAACCCTTTCGGTTAAGGAGTTCCAACAAATGGGAAAGGACGGGGAGGAAAATTTCGTCCAGCATGAGGGTAACGTTCAAAGTTGGGTTAGTGCGGCTCTAACAAATGCTGATTTGTGCGTTGACGGATTATTAGGGGATGGGATCAGGAGCAAGGAAAAGGCGATAATCAAAGCAAAGTTCTTGAATGTGAAGCAACACGCTAGTAATTCACTTGCTATATTTAAGCGTTTTACTTTAAGACATCGTGCCTCTCATATCGTCAAGAATCCCTAAAGCTATAACGACGTATATATATAGATATATATTAAAGTTATTTTGTTAATGTAAAGTACTTTATATATATATCGTTTCGTTTTCTTTAATTTTGTGTATCATATGATTGGCAGTATAGATATAGATATATACTATACATATAGACATATAGTCATATACATAATTTGTGATCTTCGGTGGTAAATGTGGATATGGACTTAATTATGAGAAATATACGAATATTATAAGGCTTTAACATATATTTTTGTATGTATGTATGTATATTGTGATGACTTATGTATATTTGTATTTGTATGTATTTATATACTAGAACATGTGTTAACCCGGTCAAATAGTCTACTTAGTGGGTTATGTTTCGTAATACATGCGTATTGTTTGTTTGACTTGTATATCTCAACCCACAAGACTTCTCATATGAACCGGTTTGACATCAAACTGTTTGATGAATTCTACGGACAAAGAATGTATTTATCAATGTACGTTTTAGAAACCGGTTTTTTAAACGGACCGGCTAGAGCGAAATATATTATTATTAACCATTGTAAATTAAGAATATTATTATTATTATTGTTATGTAAACTTATAACAAAATAGCTACGGTACTATGCAAAAACAAAATATAAGAACTACTTGCTTAACAGGTATACAACTCTATAAAATATGAAATTGATGTATATATATCATAAAGCTGTAATTTGTTCATATCAATTTCCATCAGTGTTGACACGAAGTGATTATTGTTCAGATAGAATTTAACCAATGCAGTTAATTAACTTAAATTAAGTAGTGGGTTAATAAAACAACAAATTATCCAAAACTAGTCACTATTCCCAACCAACATTAATTCATGTCTTGTTTGGGTTTATTGATTGCAGCTTGACGTGTTAGCGAATTTATATATTTCTCTAACTCAAACTCAACCCATTAAGTAATTGCATGCGTCAAAAAGTTAATTAAATTCAAACACAATTAGTTTAGGAAGCGAGTTAGTCATGTTTAATAATTTACAATTCGTATTAAGTAAAAAAACTAAATAGTACAAGTTATAATTATAATTAATTAGAGTCTTAATATTTAAATATACATGATAAATCGTATCGTGTATATATAAATATAAGCAATCATATATGTAAGTATAAACAAACGTAAGATATTTTAAAAATACACTATATGAATTTAGGGATAAATATAATAAAACATAGAAGAGTTAGAAAAGAAAAAAAAGATACGGATTTATATAAATGAGTGGGAACATTTTGCCACAAATAATATAAGGTCTTAAGTTCAACCCCAACACCGTATAGTTACAATTGTTGAGCTAGTCAATTATGTCCCATATTATGGATACACAGTCGATTGTACCAGTTTGAGTTGCCATTTATCAACCTTTGTGTCACAAATTAACAATAGTTAAGTTTCTTATTGGTAGTTTTAAAGCGAGCTTATGATTTGCTGATGAATCAAAAAATCATTTCAAACGCAGTTCAATTCTATATTAATTTTTTTAAACATCTATATTAAATTTATGGGTTATGTCGATTTGTTTATGATTTATTTATGGCCAACACCTATTTAGCGACTCAAACTCATTTATTCCATGTCGAACGTGTGTCATATCGCAAGTCCAATACTAATCTAAAAATATAGAACCAGAGTTCTTCAACTTTACACTTTTGTTTAGGAATGTTGAAAATTATCGTTATCCGAAATCAAAAAATTCAATTCGAATTTTGATATGCTTTCTATGGTCTATCTTCTTTTTTTGAAATGGTTTTAGGCTAACGTTAGAGTATTTTTGGGCTAACTTTAGAGTATCTTCAATGATATTTAGCTATTGTAGTTTTTTTTTTCACATCATTATTCAATGAAAACATTTTGCAAAAGCTTTTTTCCATCAACGTTCTAAGATTACATTGTGTATGTAAAAAAGTTGTTATTTCAATAAGTTGAAATTCTTCAACCTTTTAAATAAAAAAAAAACTTGTGCTCCTAATAATTAAAAGCTTTACTCAACCATTTTTTATATGGAAAAAAAAAATCTTTCTTCAACCTTCCATTGGAAACACTTTTATTTGATACATTTCGTACGTAGATTTAATAACGTATTTTGTTGTCTTATATTGTTAAGACATTACAATTTATCGATTATAGATAAAAATTTTAGATATTTGGATTTAAACACCCCAATTTATTACTTTTGAATATTTACGGCTGTCTGGTTTAAAGATTTTAAAAAAATTTAATGGAAAAAATTTAAAATTCAGTTTACTTGTCGTGTTAAGTTAAAATTGAAAATTCATTTTCATCAAATTCTTACGAATGCTTGAACCAAAAGTCCGTTAGATTTGCAATAAGACCCCCAAAGATTTAAATTTACCCACAATAACCCTACACATATCCCAATTTAGCACTTCCACCCAAATAATAAACAAAACACACACACAATCAAAGCCTTTCAGAAAGTTGCTGAATACAAAAACCGACAAACACCAGCGCGGGAAGAACACGATCTTTACTTGACACACTCATGGCGGCAATAGAAGATGAATCAAAACCTCCGATGATTCCGGAAATAGAAGATGAAGAACACGATTCAAAACAATTAGTGCTTCAAAGATATTTTTTACAGGAATGGAAACAAGTCAAGTCTATCCTAAACGACATCGTTTCAAATGGTCGTGTTTCCGATCTCTCTTCCGTTCACAACATCCGATCCATTGTATGTATATATCTATTTCTATATATTTATAATCATGAATGTATATATCTATAGCTTATATGTTTAGTTTTTGATTTTAAAAGTGATGACACACTAATTAGTAATTAATCTGAAAATTTAATTCATTAACTGTATAGGTAGTATACAAGTATATGTTAGGTGCAAACCCGGTCCCATATTGTAAGATGTGAAGGCTAAATGCCAATACATAAGCTTAAGGGCTACTTCCTTTATCAAACCGATTCGTTTTAGAGTGGAATATTATTGGGCTTATATTAACATTGGTTATTGGAAGTATTGGTCTTATCAGTGGATGGGCACACATTTCCAGACCCCTCGGTTTGACCTTGGCGAACGAATAGTCATCTTAGCTAGCCTAGATTACATTGTTTAGTTTAAGCTGGGTAAATGACCGAGTGCCTCGTTAAAATATGTAGTGTTGGAGGGGATGGCAAAATGGATTTTGGCTTGAGAGGATGGCACAATGGAATTTGGCTTCAGGGGATGATTGTTGAGTGCAAACCCCATTCCCACATTGAAAGATGTAAAAAGTAAATGACCATATATAAGCGTATGGGAGTTGGTTATGGGTCAAGTATCGGTCTTATCACTATGGATATAGATATTGAAGGAAACTCATTAGAGAAAAGACTTGTAGTTTATGCCCAAGTAATGTGTATTCTCATGATGTGGGACTGACGAAATTTGAATAGAGGAAGTTCATTTTGTTCATGTCAAACTTATAGATTGCAGTAATGGAAGCCAAAACAACGTTGATTTAGACACGGACAATGGTAGTATGAATTTTTAACCTGCATGAAAAGGCATATTTTGTCATACATTCTCATGCTATATCCTTATAATTCAGCCAACATTGTACAGTTTTGACTAAATACAAGGATGAAAGTTTCAAACTTGTGTAACTTCTCCCTTTGCATATAGGGTTTTGATGATTGGAACTATCTGAAGTAATCATGTATACTTTCTCTAAATCAGAAGCTATTAACTTTAGGAATCTTTTTATTAGACTTCGTATGTCTGCATTGATTAATTCATCGTGTTTTACTGTTCCCTCTTCGTATCTATGTTGGTTATAAATCATTTTTAGAATTTCAGCGATTCTGTAGGATGTAAACATGAAATTATACTTCTTTGAAAAAAGAGATATAATGTGATTTTCATTTGCTTAATTTAAATTGGTTTTCATTACATACAGATGGACAAATATCAGGAACAAGGACAATTGTTAGAACCATATCTGGAGACCATAATTTCTCCCCTGATGTTTATTGTCCGTTCCAAGACAATTGAACTTGGGGTCGATTCCAGTGAACTTCTTGAAATAATCAAACCTTTATGCATCATTATCTATTCTTTGGTCACAGTTTGTGGGTACAAAGCTGTTATCAGATTCTTTCCGCATCAAGTTTCTGATTTAGAACCAGCAGTGTCTCTTTTAGAGAAATGCCATGGCACAACTCAAGGAACAGCTTTGAGGCAAGAAAGTACCGGGGAGATGGAGACCAAATGTGTGATTCTCTTGTGGCTATCAATACTTGTTTTAGTTCCTTTTGATATATCATCTGTAGATACAAGTATTGCAAATACGAACTCTGTTGATGCAAATCAAACAACTCCCTTGGTAACTAGGATATTAGAGATATCAAAGGAGTACCTTTCAAGTGCGGGTCCCATGCAAACAATTGCTGGATTGCTTCTTTCAAAGCTTTTAACACGTCCAGATATGTTGCCTGCTTTTACCAGGTTTTACTCATCAGGATTCCGACATTATTTAAGCTTTAACATATAATATAAAACAGTTGTGAACAAAAGTTGCATAATGTGCTAGCATTTTTCAGTTATTATGTTTTTTGTGAACAAAAATTACATTATTTAAACTTTATCAGCTAATATAAATACCAGTTAGTTTTTTGTGTGAATATCTAGGAGTATCTTCGCCAAACTTGTTGTGCAGTTTGCAAAAATGCAAGGATTTTTGTGTTTATGTTATTTTGCAGAAATGCAAGGATTATTCAGTTGTGCTGCTAAGCTTACATCCAACTAAATTCTATCTCTTTTCAGCTTTATTAAATGGAGTCATGAAGTCCTATTGTCTGCCACAGAAGATGTGATACATCATTTCCGCTTACTTGGTGCTGTACAAACCCTTGCTGCTATTTTCAAGGTCTGCTTCTGATGTCTATTCATGTCACTGTGAGCAAATGTTTATTGTATAGCTCACCAAATTGCAGTTACGTCTAAGCCAATTCTAAAATTTTATATCTCTTACTTCTTCCCCGGCTATTTGTCTCGATTTATGTATTTGACAGTTTTCTGAACTTGCCTTGTGATCTATATGTTAGACTGGAAGCCGGAAAGCATTACTTGATATTGTTCCTGTAGTTTGGAATGACACGTCAGTTTTGATCAAGTCAACCCCTGCAGCTCGTAGTCCTTTACTTCGCAAATATTTGATAAAACTTACACAACGAACAGGGCTCACATGTCTACCTCATCGTCCAACAACCTGGCGCTATGTGGTAACAGATTGTCCTTTTCCGTTGTTGATTTTAGTAAATTACTTAAAGAACAAAGGAAGAAGTGGGACTTCTTTTTTATATGGATTTTTTTTGTCTTCGTGAAATATAGGGTAAACACAATGCACTTGGACAAAATATATCACAAAATGTATCACAGACTGATTTAAGCGGTCATGTAGCAATATCTGGATCATCCAATTCGGGTCAGGATTACTTTCTTCAAGAGGAAGAGATGGATGTTCCTGATATTATAGAAGAGATCATCGAATTATTATTGTCTGGACTAAAGGATACGGTATGTTTATAGCGCAATTTTATGTTGTGGACTTTTCTTCCCTAAGTTGCTTTGTGGAGAGAACATTCTAATTATTTCAGGAAGCGAAACATTTTAAATTCACATTTGTGATCTTCTTCTCTCATGTTGGCCGTGGGACCGGTCGGCAGAGGACCGGTAATGGGTTGGTTATCCTTTTTTTTATAACATTATTGATCCTCGACTTTCAGGATACTGTTGTTAGATGGTCTGCTGCAAAAGGTATTGGACGCATAACTTCGCGTCTAACATATACTCTGGCGGAGGAAGTCCTATTGTCTGTATTAGAACTTTTTTCACCTGGTGAGGTATGGCGGACTTCCACTTGATTTTGTTTATTTTATGCTGGTTTCTGCCTGACTTGTTAACGATCCATGTACTCTGTAGGGTGATGGATCTTGGCATGGTGGATGCTTAGCATTGGCTGAGCTAGCACGTAGAGGATTGCTCTTACCAGTTAGCCTCCCTAAAGTTGTACCTGTTGTTATAAAGGTATATATGATACGTACATCTATAACAATGATTTTTGATAGTGTATCTTGCCTTTTTGTTCTATAAAATTTCTTTGATTATTGTCTACAGGCGCTGCACTATGACATACGGAGAGGTCCACATAGTGTTGGGTCTCATATTCGTGATGCTGCTGCTTATGTTTGTTGGGCGTTTGGCCGTGCATATAATCACACTGACATGAAGGGCATACTGGATCAACTTGCACCACACCTTTTAATTATTGCATGTTATGACCGTGAGGTGCTTGGTAACACTTTTGCATGATCTATCTGGCTTAAAAGTTTTATCGTCTCATGAAGGATTTTTGTTTCAAACGATCTTACAGGTTAATTGTAGAAGAGCAGCTGCTGCTGCTTTTCAGGAAAATGTTGGGAGACAAGGAAGTTATTCTCATGGAATCGACATTGTGAATACGGCTGATTATTTTGCACTTTCTTCAAGAGTAAATGCTTATCTTCATGTTGCTGTCACTATAGCCCAATATGATGGTTACCTACATTCATTTATGGAAGAACTTATATCTAACAAGATTTGTCACTGGGTATGTTCTTGTATTTTTATGATGCTTCATGAAATCAATATATTACGTCATCCAACTAACTCACTATTGACAACGTCATCTAAGTATTTAACTAACTCACTATTGACACTTCAGGAAAAAGGATTGAGAGAACTTGCCTCAAATGCTTTAGCTGTTCTTGTGAAATATGATCCAGAATATTCTGCGAATTTTGTGCTTGAGAAACTAATCCCATGCACTCTCGCATCTGATTTATGTATGCGCCATGGTGCAACATTGGCACTTGGTGAGCTTGTATTAGCTTTACATAACTGTGGTTATGCTCTTCCAGAAGGTTTGTAATCTTCTAGTACTGAAATCTCTTTTGGTGTCTTTCATGTGCATTAGTTACATTTTTTTTCAAATTTGTGATTCCAGATAAGCAGAAAGTTGTTGCTGGTGTAGTCCCCGCTATTGAGAAAGCTAGATTGTATCGTGGAAAGGGTGGAGAGATAATGCGTGCTGCAGTTTCTCGGTTCATTGAGTGTATTTCTATCGTCAACATAATTTTAACAGAAAAAATAAAACGAAGTTTGCTTGATACCCTTAGCGAGAATTTGAGACATCCTAATGGTCAAATACAGGTAATTCTGTACTAACTTTTTCACCTACTACTCTTTAGTCTTTCTAATTTCAACTCCTAATCTCCTTCATGTTTCTCCTATACAGAATGCTGCTAGTCAAGCTTTCAAACATTTTGTTCCAACGTACTTTGCAAAGCCGGACGATAAAGGGACTTATGATATTACGCTGAAGTACCTGGAGCAGTTGACTGAGCCGAATGTAGCAGTGAGAAGAGGATCTGCATTGGCAATCGGGGTTTTGCCCTTTGAGTTTCTTGCTACAAGATGGAAAATAGTGCTTCAAAAACTTTGCAAAGCTTGTGCAACCGAGGTAAATTTTTGTTTTAATGAAGTTTCCTGATAGAAAGTAGCAGATAGAGGTTGTGGTTTTGACCCCATTATGGAAAGGTCGTTCAGGTTAAGTTTTTATATCTAGTCAGTCAAATGTGTAAAATAAAAACTAAAAAAAAGTAGCCAAATTGAAACTGGTTAAAAGGGCCCAAAGTTTTTTCTAAGTCTATTTCTAATACGTACATTTTTTTATTTAAAGTGCTAGATTATCAGTAAAAAAATATGATGTTGTAATCATGTTTGACGCTGATAGTTGATTAATAAAGTTAAACAGGTTGAACAAAATATTATTTTGGGTCAACCCGATACTTACAAAGATTAGCCGTTTGGACCTGTTACCGAACCTGACCTAGCCATTTTTCACTTCTATTAGCAAATGAATATTTCATGTGACACCATTTTATTTTTGTCATGGCTAGGATAACCCGGAAGATAGGGATGCTGAAGCACGGGTAAATGCTGTTAAAGGACTTGTATTAGTATGTGAAACACTAGCTTCAACTACAGAGTGTGCTGGCTTACAACCCGATGAGTATGCTTCTTTGCTTATTATAATGAAAACCGAAGTAATGCAGAGTTTGTTCACTGCTCTGGAAGATTACTCTGTTGATAACAGAGGTGATGTAGGTTCATGGGTTCGTATAGCTGCAATGAATAGCCTTGAGAAATGTACATACATCTTATGCAAGAGAGATAAAACAGTTGGAAGTGAATTACTTTTTGATGATAATATTGCAACCAATTTAGTTGGAGGCCTTGTAAAACAAGCAGTAGAAAAGATGGACAGGTTGAGAGAAGTGGCTGTAAAAGCTCTTCAAAGGATTTTATACAGTGAAGTCATTTTTGTTCCTCACATACCCTATAGGGAAAAACTAGAAAAACTTGTTCCCAAGGAAGGTGAATTGAAGTGGGGGGTAAGTGTTAATAGGTTGGTTCTGATTAATTTATGTAGTCATCTCTTATTTACGGAAGTCAAATTCAACCCATTTACTTGTGAATGGCTTGATTTGAGTTATATTTGTTTTCTAACGGATCAAAATAAAACAAAAAAAATAGTTCGAGCCAAACGAGTGAAAAGTCACCCATATTATTCTTAATGCATGAAATCTCTGGTATGATGTTGTTCAAAAAGCTAGATGTCCATTTATACAATATAGTTTTTGTAACGATCTCTGACACACTAATTATGAATAAAGCTTTGAAAAGTTTGGAAAGAAGAAAGTATTTAAAGCCAATCCCGACCCTTTTTGACCCGTAAACCCACCTGCGGAAACTTCTATTTTTTCATCTCTATCTTCCATTGACAAGAAAACTGTCACGTACATCCCTGCAGGTACCCAGTTGCTCGTTTCCTCGCTTTGTTAAGTTGCTTCAGTATGGTTGTTACAGTAAATATGTTTTGTCTGGGTTAGTAATTTCCATTGGCGGATTAGAAGAGTCTTTGAAAAAGGCTGCACTTGGTGCTTTGTTAGAGTATCTACAAGCTGTTAAAGTTAAAAATGGGAGTGAAATCAACGCCAGAGAGTCCAGGTTATCTGATGACATCCTTTGGGTTCTTCAAAATTACAAAAGACGTGACAGAGTCATAATTCCCACCCTGAAGGTATTTTTGCTTAAAAAATATTCTAAGTTCATGAACGACACTCAATGGTTTGTTATAATCATGTCATCCTTTTCAGACTATAGAGATTCTCTTCAGCAAACGGATCTTCTTACAAATGGAGGTTAGTTCACTTACCTTTTGAAGTGTTTTATTTCCTTTGTGGTGATATCTCAAAGTTTTTCGTTGATGTAGCAAGATGCGTGGCTCTGGTGGATTGGGTAACGGGACAACTCAGGTTCGGGTATAAATGGGTTGCTTTTTCGATTGAGGCTGGTCGGTTGGGCTAACCTGCAAAGACTTTCTGTCCACTTTTAGAAGTAGTTATTGCTTAATTTAAATTGTTAACTAAAGATGATTTTGGAGGTTGCATCCATTAGAAGTAAACTTTGGGCAACTTTCAATGTGTTTGACCCATTTGACCCATTCCCTTAATGTGTATATGTGTCGTGTATTAACTTATATTCAATTTACTAAAAGCATTATTACGCTCACAATAAAGTCGGTGGTTTTTTAAAACTATTACTAGGCTCAGACTCGAGTGTTTTGTGCGGGTGTTCTGGAGTCTCTTGCTATTGAGCTGAAAGGAACAAAGGACTTCCCCAAGTTATATGCTGGCATTGCAATACTTGGATACATTGCTTCAATTTTGGATCCAATCAATACCCAGGCTTTCTCACATCTTCTATCTTTTCTTACCCATCGATATCCCAAGGTAAGTGGTGCCATCAATATCCCAGGATTTTTAATTAGATGAGGTAAAAGGGCGAGTCGGTTTGCGTTGACCCACAACCATGTTTTTTCTTCCATTTCTCATAAATAGTTAATGCCTTGAGTAAATACTGTAGTATGTTATTACTACAATAATCCAACTTCTTAAAATAAAACAATTCAGGAGGTTGTAAGCATCAAATGTACACTTGGGCGAATTTTTTTGTTTGACCCCTTCGACACATTTGACCATTTCGTTTTTTGCTAAATCGTTTGATTCGGGTTTTTACCCATTTGAGCCTTTAGGTCTAACTTAAGTCGACCCATGCATAAGTCAATGGGGTTGAAGTTGATGCCTCTACTGAATATTGTTGGCAGTCAATGGCTTAATGCTATCCATAATACAAAGATCTACAGTAATTAATAAGTAACTTGAAGTTTTTAAAAGAAAACTTGCTTTCAAGGTGCGCTGAAAATTGTAATGTTAACATAGACCATGGCATGGTTCAAGTAAATCTTCTAGTATTTGTCGTATAGCTAAAATATCTTTCACTGCAGTCTAATCAAAAGAACACAAATTAATGCATATAATTGATTTTCATTTATGATGATGGTCTAATAAGGTAAGTTGGATTCTGAACTTTTTTGTAAAAAGAGGATTTGTTTCATTACTGCTTTACTTTTTTACTTTGAGAGTTATGTTTGTATGATATATTTAGATGCGGTAATATGGGCTAGTTCAGTAACAAGTCAAAATGGATAATATTTTTTACGTGTTGAAATTGGTCGGAGCTGGTTGATTTAGAGCACTTTTTGCCCAAAATTTGTAATTTCTTTTTGTAAATTGATTATCGTGAAATGTGATTTTATGCATCAAAAATACACGTCGGGTGACTTTTGACATGTTTGACCTGTTTTCTTTTTGGGTGATGATCCGTACACCATCATTTTTTAGCCGCACACCACCAAACATGCTATAAGGTGTTGTTCTTTACAATAATGTGAAACATGTTTGGTGGTGTACAGATCACCTCCCTTTTAATTTTTAGTCTATCTTCCTCTTAATATTTGACCCTTTCGAGTTCAGAAAATAACCCAAATCTACGTGTTTACAAGAAAATCGATTGAGATTGCCACCTTCGTTCTAACGAACTTCCTACCCCATTTTCCTTGACAGATTCGAAAGGCTTGTGCTGAACAAGTTTATCTAGTTCTTATCCAAAACGGGGACCTTGTAGCCGAAGAAAATTTAGAGAACGCACTTGAGATAGTGTCCGAATGTTGCTGGGAAGGTGACTTGGAGGAAGCAAAACGTCAAAAGATCAATCTGTGTGGTATAGCCAATATAGAGATGGGACAACTTATGCATAGCTCAAAAATATCTATGAAAACATCACAGCAGAAACCCAAAACAGATGATGAAAATGCCTCGTACTCATCCTTGGTAGGATCTGCTGGATTTTGAAATCATTGTGTCTTGTGTATGCACATCAGAATCATGTTTTTATAGCCAGTCTTGTGTTGCTGCTTATTTGCTTCTCCAGCAGTTGAAGAATATGATTGAGACGGTAGTGGCTCAATTTGAATTGATGAGATGCGGTTGTCTTTGCTAATAGGTGTGGAAAACTGAGGCTCATATTAGATGAAGTTGGCTACTTTGGAGTCCTGTTTTCTTTTTTCTTTCTTTCTTTTTTTTTTTTTTGTTGTTGTTGTGGGTAGTGTTGTCAAACATAATTTTGATGTAATATGGTGGTGGCAGCGGTAGCAGTACTGATGTTAGTGGTTCACGTCCAGGTGAAATATACGAGTTAAATTAAGTTAGCTTGATCCATCAAATTTGAAAATATCTTCTTTTTGTGCTCTTTTTCTATGTTGTATAGTAATTAGCATTAAAGCATGTTCATGTACATCGGTGTATATCATGACAAAAACCCAAAAATAGTAACTAATACGAGTGGATAAGAAAACTGAGCAGTATAACACCAGTTTGGACCAAATGGAACTTTAAGCTGAATACATAATAAAACAGTGTTGTTTCAAGCGGTTTTGTGTACCGGAATGAGCCATTAAGTGGTCTAAAAAATTTTTACTAGCAAAGACACTGATTATATTTGGTTTTATTATAAGTTGAGATAAAAACTCGTACCCACTGAAGTGATAGCTACTCTCGCACATGCTACGTATGTGTTTATGAATTATACATACACACATTAATTTATTAAATTAATCAATTTACTCTATGATCATACGTATCATTGACAATTGACATCTAATATCCTCCGCTGTGGTCTTCTCTTATTGAAAGTATACAGAGAACCTAGTTCCATTTTAACCAAACTCAATACCATAATAACCATGCACCACCCAAAAAGAGCCAAGTATAAAGGGGGCGTTTGGTTGAAATGTACGGGAGTGAAGGAATGGATATGAAGATGTTCTTCCACGATCGTTCAGATTTCAAATTGGTGAAACCCACACAAGTAAGCTATTACTAAGGGGGTTGGGCATGTAAAACGCATTCCCATTCGCTAGCAAATCCATACATTAAAGTGCCAAAAGTCACAAAACAAGTAATACTACACCGATTCCATTTCTAAGAACTTGATTAAAAATAAATCTTTTTTTGGTTTTAATAGATGAATTCCAATTCCAAGTTTAATATAATTACATCGGAAGTAACATAGAAACATTTGAATTCTTTTTTCCCCTGGTAATAAATACATGTTTTAATATAATAAGACAACATATGATCGATCATACATTGACAAGCATATGATGGAAACCCCAAACTATGATAGCTTTAAGGGACAGCAAAACTCAAACCAGCATACATATGACAACAAGTAATGTAAAATTTTGAACCAAAAATTCTCAAATAGCCTCTATAATTATTTATACCGTCACATAATTTAAAAATCATCATTGTCTTTCTGCTTCACATCCGAAAATGTTACAATGATTTTTCCTCTGCTCAATTTGACCTTTGTAAGAATACATGGTGAATTAATTATGAGCTTAGCCATGGAAAAACCTTGGGAGAGGTGGGCAATCGCGCCGTAAGAACTTCCACTCCAGTCTCAGTTACCTGAATAGCATCAACAATTAAAAAAATGACAATGTTAATCCAAATCCTGGTACCCTACCTGCATAACTCTCCCATTTTGCAACCTCAGCACAAGACCAATAATTGTCTCACGATTTATTATAGTACAACAATGACAAATGTTGCCAATGGGGTTCGTGGCCCATTGGTAAGGTCTTTGACCTTGGGGTATTCCACCAGGATTCGAATCTCACTTCCTACATTTGTAGGGGTGAATTATTGGGAGGGTTTGTAAAAAAAACAATCAAGTTAACCAGGGTAAAACCTTTACCCAAAACAATGACAAATGTTGTATAAATTAAATTTGTGCCGACTCCAAATGAAATTATGCAAAGCAATGGAGAACAAACTATATATGTAGCATACCAAGAGAGTATGTTCAAACTGAGCACTGCGTTTGCCATCTGCGGTAGCAGCAGTCCAACCATCAGGCCACATCCTATCACGCCAGACACCTATATCAACATGTGGAACTATGCGTTAGTAAAGACAAACAAGAGAAACTAATAGTAAGATCATAATTTCATATATTGATCAACTTACCAGCATTTATCATAGGTTCAATAGTGAAGGTTTGTCCAGCTTTCATCACACCAACTGCTTTATTTCCTATTTCAAGTTAAGGCCCACCATGGGTTTAACCAAAAACATACAGCCACGTAAAAGAGAAGTTGGCTTTTATACCCTTCACAATTACATGTTCTGACCCGTTACCTAACCTGCATAATGCACCCTTTTGACCACACACATAGAGATTTAAGATTAAGTTGTAAAATACAAGGCTATATTTAGGATACTGGCATAATGGGGTATGTTTGGAGCACAATGGAAGAGGTCTCCAATACCATGCCCACAATAGGATTTCACCTGAATAAAAAGGAATAAGTTATGAAACCAGTCAAAGAAATAAGGTTACCTGAAATGAGACAAATATAATAAGTGTGAATCAGGGAGCTGTATAATTTACCACGGATAATCCTGACATGGTGGCGTGTCTATTTATAATTTCCCCTATTTCACGAAAGCGTACTCCGGGTTTGACTGGATTAATAAGATAACAATCAGACCAAAGAATTACAAATGAAGACAAGAATGATGAGCAATTTATCTAAATCATATCGCAATATATGAAATCAACAGAACTCTGTAACTTGTACTATGCTACCTTTTCTACATAGAACTTCAGTATTTCTAATAGCGGGTCATAAACAAAATAGCAATACTTACCAATTGCTATTGCTTTCTCCAAGCACTCATAAGTACACTTGACCAATTGTTGAGATGCCTCGTCCACATTACCAACAAAATAGGTTTCGTTTAGGTCACCTGCAACACCAACAAGCAGTCAGCATTGTCAACCACATTGATCAATCTTACCATTTAGGTCAAAACCAAACTATCGAACAATAAAACATGTCTTGAAGTTCTATATTGCAGATGGTCAATTCTGTTATTTTCCTTTACGTAGTTCACGAAATCGATGTACGTGTTTCTTCTTAAAGGATAATGTAGGTAGACATGCTTTTTCAATATTTTGTCCCTTCAAATTTAATAAATTAGAGTACAGCCAACTTTTGGCTTCTCGGGTTTGGACCGGACAAAAAACCAAGAACGGTTTTTTCTACTATAAAAAAGCCTAGTATTGAGCCTCACCATGAACCCCTTTATAATAAATAGATACATCAACATTGACGATGTCTCCATCTTCTAATTTCCTGTAGGCAATAATTACAGATTCACATAAAGAAAAATCAATTATAATTAACAAATTCAACTGGAAGTAGCACGAAGTACCACAAATCACATGATATAAGTAAAGCTGTAAGCAATAATACCTTCCATCTGGAATTCCATGGCAGATTACTTCATTGACAGACCTAGAGATATAAGCACCCATGTTAATGAAAAGAAACTAGGCTATAAGAGATCAAGAATGAAGAATACAGAAGTACCAACGTGCAGCAAGACTTTGGGAAGAAATGATAATTTAGTGGAGATGGATATGCTCCTGCAGTGAATAATATCGATGGATATACTTAATTAGTAAGGCCTTTATTTGCAATTGTTCTTAAACTACTTTCATATTTGATCTCACTATATGTATATGCCATTTTCGGGAGGAATCAATGACAATAACATGTACGTAAAGTAAAACAAGGGAAAGGTGAAACTGTCTTAAAAGTATTTAAGAATAAACAAGAATCATAATTTTCTTCAATTCCAAGGGCAACTAATGGAAAAAATGGATAGAGTAGGAAAAGTCGGCATACCAGCAGCGATGGTTGCTTCATGAACCACAGCATCGATTTCGTCTGTAGTGACACCAGGGCGCACAGCACGGGCAGCTGCATCCAATACTTCCCTTGCAATCTATGGAAATATGATATATAAGGATCACTTTGTATATACTATTGTTTGCTAATAGTAATAAGATGTAAAGTATGGATTTTCCATTAGAAAATTTTCAAAGTAATTTCCGACCCACATTACATGTTGTGGTCAATGAACAAAGAGTAAAACAAAATAGATAAGAAATACATTGAACGGCAGAAAGAACTTACTCGGTTAGTTTCTCTCATTCTCTCAATTTTCTCTGGAGTTTTTATCTTCAGAAACAAAAGCATTTGAAAAGTGATTTGGATCACAATTATGCATAAAGATAAAAAATCTCCAGCAGTAAGATTAAAAGTAAGACTACCTCGACAACATGTTGCAAATCGCTTGCAGGCTCAATTTTTGGAGTTCCCTGCAAAGTGACACGGTCAAATATCACCAACATTTATCAAGTGCATATTAATAACACACAGATAAGAAGCTTAAAAGAAAAAATCAATCATAATCTCGATGACTCACATCAACTGCCCAGTCAGGTAGCTCGATGCCTGAAGGTACTACACGGTTTTTTGATATGGGATATGGCCTTAATGGCCTGCAAAAAAAAGTGAATATAACATTAGAAGAGGCTTAAGTTTTTAAAAGGCCCCAAACTTATATATTTATATTTAAATGTGTTAATTTTCTACCATTTTATATATAAAAAAAACATCACAAATATTAAGCTCATTTAGTCAAGGCCTCCATTTTACAATGAGTTTCAATTAGGATATTAACTTTAATCTTTTAATGGAAAAGAAAATATGTGTTCTCTTGCCAAAGGCGTGCTAGAATCTTCGAGAACCGCTTTCTCAAACATCAGCTTCTATTTAGGATAGGAATCACGAATAGCTATCCAACATACAATCAAACAAATTTCTTAATTCTCATCATCCTTCTACTCTCAAGTTTTGGTGGATAACTATTTTTTTCAATATGAACACATTTGATACTCATTATATAAATTTACAAACAACTAGTTGATTTGTGTTCTATGAAGTATGGTTAGCTCATTTTGTAGTTAAGTAGTTTATTATTTGAGCTTTAATCCTTTGTCTTCTGTACAGTTATGTTTTACTAGTTTAGTAAGATTTTGATTCTGAACTTATAACTGCCAACTCAAAGATGTGAATATGGTTACTCGAAGTGGCCTTAATTTGTTATCGCCGAGCAAAAAGACAAACCAAAAATATAGACAGATGTTCTCCAAATCAAGTTTTAGTAGATAAGTATCAAATAATCAAGAGAATGATTGCAATCATAAAAGACTCCATGAAATATTTTTGATCCAAATAAGTGGGCAATTATTAATAATAATATAAGGAAATTTCTAGTTAAAAATCGTCTAAAAAAAAAAAAGATTAAATGGATTGAAAGACTTAATTAGAGTGCCAAGCATTTAAAACTTTGTATTAAAAATATATAGAGTAATTGAACCTAAAAGCCTAATTTTAAGAATTTGCTTTAGGCTTCCGATCGGCTAGAGCTACCCCAGCACGTAACAGTCTACAAAGATGTATATATATATATAAAGAAGAAGCTTTGTCCAAAAAAGTACCCTGTCCAGTCAAAATGAGGCATCTTTGCCGTTCGCGACTGTCCTTTCCTCAAACAATAAAGCCAACCATCACTTGGTGAAGCTATATTTTGTTCCCATGGAGCGTTGGATCCAACTGACGCTAACTTTGCCTTCAAATGAACTGATTTATGTGTGCTCCAAGATTCCTTAAAACAGTCTTGAGTACTGTTTAACGCAATATAATACAAAATATGTGTATCATTAACAACTTACATAGACTAGTAGTTATTAAAAAAAGTCCAAAGATTTATACAGGAAACAGCTAGTATTAATAGGTCAAAACAGCAACGAACCAGAAAGCAGCACCTTCACGGGGAAGCTTCAACTCAACACACTTTGGACACCTGAAAATTATCCGTTAAATGTACAACATATATATACAAGTATGGCTAAGTGGGACCGAAAAGCAGTGGCGGATCCAAGAATAAAAATCACGTGTGTCCAATTATAATTCATCCACTTCGATTGCTTAAAAATACTTACTTTATAATTTACCTAGGTCCAAACCTTTGGATAAAACGTGTCCAAACATAATTTTCTATAATGCTTGTTAAAAAATTTTCCAATCTAACCTAGGTCCATGGACATGGACCCTCCTTTGCCAAAAAGTATCAAACTTGTCACGTGTTACAATTGCATGTATCCAACTTCCAAACAGTCTGTATCATGTGTATCAAGATTTCAAATCATTGCTTATTGTTTGTATTTAGTAACCTCTTATACCATGTAAACATGTTACGTGGCGATGGTTTTGGTAACGTGGCTGCCACATCAGCAAAAGGAATACCCGTTACGGCATTACCTGATCAAGAGGTCACCGGAAACATACAATAAACAATGAATGGAAAACTTGATACATATAATATAGACGGTTTGAATGTTGAATACATGCAATAGTAGAACGTGACAAGTTTGATACTTTTCGGTCCCACTTAGCCCTATTTATAATCTTGAGTTCTTGACATGCCTAAAAAATTTCTAAATGCAAAATTTGAAATAGTTATAGATTATAGATTTAGTATATACCGAATAAATTCAATAATTCAAAAAAAAAATTATAAAGGAAGTATCTAAATTAAATATTAAAAAAATAAAGAAAGAAAAAAACTTACTGAAGATTAGCAGGCTTTCCGCATTTGACGCATGATAAACTAACATCTGTCTCACCTGCCATTACTACTACCATACAAAAACAGATGTAATAAGTAAAGATATATATACATATATAAATAGGCGATGAATTTGATATAAAACTTACCTTTGAATCGACAGAGATGGTTTGTTTAGGGTTTGCAACCAAAAAAAAAAGGAGGAAAAGTAAACCAGGAGATGAAGAATTGGTAATGTATTGGCGGCGGTCTACTTGAAGGGCTATTTTTATTATATAGGTTTTCTTTGGGGTTATATTTGTAATTCAGAAAATTTATGTCTTTTGTTACTTTTTTTTTTCCAACTAGATGGATGTCCGCACGATGCGACGACGATGGTGGGTAGCGGCAGCGGTGTGGTGGTGGTGATGACGGCGGCTATGTAGGTTATTGATATGTAAGAAGGGTAGTGTAGTTATATTAAGAGTTAAGGAATAGATATTGCTAATTAATTTCATTAGGGTATTTTGGTATACCAATATTGAGTTTGTAGGAGTACGTATGGATAAAGGAGCTTATTTCCTGAAAAAGGAAGAGAGGGGGGTGGGGGGTGGGGGTGGGGGGTGGTTAGGGGTTATAAATGATTTATATAATCTATCTATTAACTAAAACAGGATTCTGAAAAAGCTACTTGGTACCTCCAGAACCCATTCTGAAAATATTTTCCCGCCTCTCTCTCTTCATTTAATATATTTCTTTTTTCTTTTCTTTTTTTAAAATTTATTATATAGGTTTTTTATTTCATTAACATTATCATTTAATTTAATTATATTTTTAAGATTTCTAATAAATAAAGGTTATCACATAGTTATTAATTTTTCTATTATTTCAAATTTATTTTATTTTTTAGTTCATTATAGAATTTGAATAATTATTAGCTATAATTGTACCTACATGATACATGTTGGTGAATAATTTATCACAATTTTAAAAGCTAAAAATAACAAAAATGTTGAGTAACAACATACAGCGAGAGATGATGGTGTACGACTTCGTTAACCGCTGTATTAGAACGGTTTTCAGTGGTAATGTATGTATTGTATTAAATTTTATTTTTGACTTTATAGATAAATATTATTAAAAAAAAGGGTAAATTTGATCATAAGGATCTTTTATATCGAGTTGCAGTGATATTATAAATGATAATGTTCTTCAAATAAAATAAGTTTACTCTATTTTTTATTTTATATTGTTGTGATTTGTTAAATTA
>JAOEHQ010031504.1:0-13203 GCA_025447715.1 Asclepias incarnata | reverse complement strand
ATTGTGCTAATGTATCTCACAGGGAGTCCAGTTCATCGATCCTTTACTCTTTGCACTTCTACATTCAAATTAGGCATTAATGACATTTTCATTTCGTCTAATCAGCTTAATTTATAAGGGGTTAAATTAGAAACCTGAGAATATTCTTTTACATAAGATTTTATCCTATGTGGCAAGCTATGAGATTTTATCCTATGTGGCAAGCTATGAGATTTTATCCTAATCAGCTTACACATAAGATTTTATCCTATGTGGCAAGCTATGAGAAGATTTGGAGATAGGGATTTATATATATATATATATATATATGCTAGACCGGGTCAAACCGCCATAAGATGAATGACTTTTGTGTCGTTGCGAGCATAGGTGATATTATTTTACCACAGTTTCTTATGTCTCATGCTCTTCATATAATTATAGTTAACTGGAGGAAAAATTGGTGATCGCCTATTGGCTGAAGCTGAAACAAATTTAGCCATAAATGTAATCCCTGGTTTAGCAGAATCATATGAGGTTCAAGGCAGGGGAGAACTTCAGTTAGGTGATAACTCTAACTCATTATGTTCTTCACATATTTTCAGAGGCATTATGTATACTGACTTCCTTCAATTTGTGTGTATATGTGACTGAACCAGGTATCTTGCTTGAAAATATGAGGCGTGAGAATTTTGAGCTTTCTGTCTCACCACCAAGAGTTATGTAGGTCTTCCTACTTGGGATGCTAAATTGCTTATTAATATTGCTTATCGATTTATTGCGTTATGGTATGGTAGATAAGCATGGTAGATAAGCAGTTCTGAGTGCTTGGATATAAGCACACTACTTATGATATTTGCTTAATCGAAGATGAAATAAAGTAGTTTTGAAGTTGCTTTTTCAAACTACTTACCCGATTCTGATCATCTCATATTTGAGAATCTTTGATAAGTAGAAGTGCCGAACACTCAAACAGCTACCACTGTAAAAATGAATCCGGCTCAGTCCAGCTATATCTCCTTGAACCACCATCGGATCAATCCTTTGGGTTTATGCTTTTCTCCGGAGAAAATTAATTATCCTTCCGGTTATGTTATACAAATAAGACTGCGCTCCCGCTAGGCGTACCACTTGACGTTATTCTGAATATATACTAAGATAATATATTACACCGAATAAAATGCATAAACGTCACTGCAAAGTAATGGAGAGATGGTATGTGATTATTGTATTATAAAGTCAGTTTTGGAATATATTATGTTTTTAAGATACAAAGTATATCAGAGAAATGTTAAGCTCTAATTGCATGTGCATGCTATTTATTTGTACTACTTCGAGGCTGAAGATCCGGATCCTTACTTGATACTCAGAATATATACCAAGGATAATATAGGAAAGTTTGAATTCACATCGAAGATATTATCTTATTTAAGATACGGGGAAACATTAAGATTTAAATGGACACGCAGTCACTCTCTTTATACTAATTCGAGGCTAAAGGATCAAAGGTGTCTGACCATTCTTACATCGTCCATTCATTTGGACAAAGCTGAAGGGCTCTGATCCTTCTTACAATTTCTATTCCTTCAAACAAAGCTGTTTTCTCGATATTTCTGAGCCATATATCATCAATTAAAAATTTTAATTTTGATATTAATTAGTGCTTTTTTTACTTTGTCCAACTTCTATAACGCTTATTACAAAAAAGCCATATCTTGATAATTTCATGTGAAGTACTTCAAAAATCAAGACTTTCTAAATAACTAATGTGTCAACTATATATTAGTTCTAGGAACAAGCTTATTACTTTGCATATTGTGTCAGGTACAAAATCGAAAAAGGTGTGAAGTTAGAGCCAATTGAGGAAGTAACTATTGAGGTGACAGAGCGAATATACTCGTAGATTTAGTGCACATTTTCGGTTATGATATGAGCTCTTCAGGTGTTATCTTATACATTTAACTTCAGGTGAATGAAGAACATGTTGGGCTGGTAATGGAAGCACTTTCTCACAGGCGTGGTGAGGTCACCGACATGGGTCCCGTCCCGGGAAACTTTGGCAGGACTAGAATGACATTAACTTGTCCCTCTAGGTCAGCTATCCGTTTTTTTCTGGATCTAATTTCTTGTGGTTTATTTTTGCATGTTCTTTTATCTAGCGTAATTAATTTTGAAATAATAGACATAGGATGTACTTCTGAAAGAATTATCTACTTAGAGTTATAGGAATTACTTCGGTTTACACTCACATTTACTCATACACCGAGAAAAAGCTGATTTCTCATCAATATTTTTATTTTAAAATTACTATTTTTGACTCTTAAAGGCTCAAAGCCATACAGGGACTACTTTGGTATCGTCGAGTAACCAAAAGCATCACAAATTCATATACTGATGTGTAAACTGAAACTTGATTTCCTGTCCATTAATGTGACTTAGAAACTATGCAGTTTTACTATATTAGTTAGTTTAGGCTACAATATGGAACCAACTGTAATATTAAGATTTTTTTTGGCATGTAGCGATACTTTGTACCATATTTAATACTACTGCTCCATTTGACACTTCAGGGGACTCGTTGGTTACCGAAGCGTCTTCAGTAGTGACACCCGTGGCACAGGATTTATGCACCGTGCATTCATGGGTATGCTCATGTTAAGTCTTCAACATTTAAACAAATTTGATGTTCTTATGACCCTTCTTTAGAGATTAAATAAAGATAACTTATTACTATCTCAGTCTCAATATAAGTGTCCACTTCTGTTTTAGTTTATCCCAAATTAAGGACCCAATTCTAAAAGTGATATACTAACTTTACCATTTTTGCTTTAATGCACTTTTCAGAAAACTGAATCATGGGAGTCAATAGTATCATCTTTCTCCTACACAATGCAATGATTACACATTTTCTCAAACTTTGTGTTTTTTTGTTGCTATTGTGGACACTTATTTTTGAGATGGAGGGATTAAAATAATTTACCAAGTCAAAGTAGTGTTTTTTTGTTTAAGAATTTGTCATCAAGTTGTGAATGTGGGTTCTTTTCTAAGATTTGGGGAACATTATACTTGTGCTATAATCATAAGTTCTAGGTTACAGAATCTTTGCTTGACACCTTGCTTGTCGTACCCCTAACTTGTTTGCTTGACATTACTGAAATTATGCCTTTTCTTGTTATCCATCAATTTACAGCATATGAAAAATATCGGGGTCCTCTTGGAAACGTCAGGAAAGGAGTTCTGGTAATATCACTTGTTACCCTACTCTGTACCAAAGCTTTTTTTTTTTTCCATGTGTAAAGCAAGAAACTGTAAATAGTTCCATATATTATTAATGATCTGGATATGTTCATCATTAGCTTTTACTTTACATCTTAAAAAAGTACAAATTATTTTTCATTTGTATAGCTGTGAACCATTATGAAAATTGATTTTAACATTGAAAGCCATTAAGATATTTAAGAATTCTTAAAAGAGGATGATATGCACACATTTTTAAATCTTTATTTTGCTAGCCCAGTTCTAGTATTTTGGAGGTGTCTATATCGTTAAATTGAAGGTAAAATTCAACCAGTGAAACTTTTCTCTTTCACCTGATATATTTTCAACGTGACTCTTTTTGATTTGAAGCATTGACTTCATGTGATAAAAGAAATAAAAACTACTTTGCTTCTGATTAATATTACCTGTTTTCGGTTTAGCTTGTATTAATGGTGGTATAGATATGAAAAAAATTATAGAATATACAAGTTACGCCCATAATCAGATTACAAGTTAACATTGAATAGAAATAAAACTTGGAGAGGCTATTATGTAGCTTATGGTTACATGGTTATTGAACAGGTATCATGTGCTCGCGGTACAATCACATCTTATGCATTAATGAGTTTGGAACCACGCGGAACACTTTTTGTTAGTCCTGGAGTAGAGGTACCTACAAACCCAACTCTCTATGCTGTTATGCCAGTAGCTAATATTAATGTGCATCTACCTTCAGGGCGTGGTTAGGGTCAAGTAGTCAAGTATTCGATGGATATGATAGGTAGAATTTTGGAAGCAGTCTCTCTATCCTCGGATAGAGGTATGACTATCTACATTCCACCTCCCGTACCCCACCTTTGACGGGATTGGGTATTGTTGTTGTAGTAGGTAGAATTTCTGTTGATGAAATTTCTACAAGAGGTGGCAATTTCGACCATTTACTTATTATGATGAGTCCATCAGGGTTTTATTATGTCTTAAATGGGTAACAGTTCAATCGGGTGAGAGTCGCCTAAAGTCTATTTTTAATGCATAATCATTTTATTCAAAGCTTTGGATTTTGTAGTAACATTGTTCTTATCAAAACTAACGTTTTTTTAAAGCAATGGATAAGAAGCACTTTGGTTCAATCTAATCTGACCCGGATGTTTTTGTGCCATACTCTAATGATCCAAATCTAGCCAACCTGTTTTGATCTGCTGCCCAGCCTACCCATTTTGCTACCTCTTTCTTTTACTGTTGCTTAACCTTCTTTGTGATCGACGCAGGCATATGATGGCATGATTGTCGGTGAACACTCACGCGATACGGATCTTGATGTAAGGAGATTTATGCTTACTCTTACTCGGTATTATGACATCTTTCACTGTTCTTGGGAGTTAACAAGTGGAGGCTTTGTGATAGGTTAATCCGGTACGGAATAAGGCACTTACAAATATAAGATCGGCTGGAAATGATGAGAATGTGAAGCTGTCTCCCCCTCGCCGAGTACGTCATTCTCTCTCATGTTATTGAATCTTGGTTATATTTATTTTGGTACTGTTTAGTATGTTATTAATTTAAATGCGTTAACGTATTAAAGTATTGTCCTCTTTGTCCAACGTGCTATAAAGAAACATTGCTTTTCAAGTTTCATACACATTGGAAGCTTAGTGAGTTTTTTACTGCTCATTGTGCTAAAGTTAAACTGTTAAGAAATCAATTTTCCAGTGTTGTTTGGCCTAAACCAGTCTAGCGCCGAAATTACTCTTTTTACTGAAAATGGAAAATGCAACTTAATGAATCTATTTTTTACCTGTTACTTTTAGTTGCATTACTATCAGTAGTTTTATTTGCTTGCAAGTCATTTCATGCTATTGCAAATGAAAGTTTGAATTCAGAAATTAAAATATAGTCCCAGATGTGCAAGATTTTCTGGTGGAATAAGCCACCATGGGTGTCACCCTGTGGTCGTCGAATCCGCGGCTGGGCTGGTTATGGCCTCGTGAGTCGAAAGGAATAACAATTTGTAAGGGTCGTAGCACTTGGCCAAATGTTTTTAGTTTTTTACAAAAATGGTTTGTGTGTCAAGTATGATTACCAATTAATGTATTATTTCAAGAAATTGCATCAATTATACTCATTTAGGAAGTTTTATGCATTAATAATACACTTTGGTCGACTTGCAACCTGTTTGACCATTCAATATACTAGTACCGTTTTTTGTATGGTTAAAGTTTTGTCATTTAATGTAGTCTGACTTGACTAATTTTTAAGTAAATGGGTAGAAATTCCAATCTACTATTGCCAGTTTGTGTTTTTGTTGGATTTTATTAATCTATATGTTAATCTATTTATTCAGATGACGCTTGAAGAAGCTATAGGCTATGTGGCATCTGATGAGTTAATTGAGGTCAGTTTAATACCTTTCAATTTACACAATATATATTCTCAATCTATATAACTCCTCCAATAAGAGAAGAATAGGCACGTATATGTATTTATTTTAATCTCTCATTGCAAGGCTAGATGATGACTGAGATATATAGACGGTGGTAAAATGGGTGGATCGGGCAGGTCGGGTGATGGTCAAAATGGACAAACTTTTATATGGGTGGGACTGATCTGAAATACTTTTCATTTACAAATTCAGAAGTTTTTCAAGCAAATAGTGGGTCAAATATATCCCAAAGTGTTAAATTCAAATTTCATTTGTGTTATTAGTTTTTAAATAAATTGATATAGGGGGTCTTATGCATTAAAAATACACCTTAGACACTTTGACTTATTTTCTGTTTTGCTATTTTTCATTTCCCCCCAATAAATAAATGTGAACCAAATTGACATGTTCATAAGTAAATGGATCGAAAGTGCCACCTGAAATCTGATGGCTAATTTGTTTTTGAATGATAACATTTGTATCGACTACTCATTAATCAACAACAGTGGTGTGATTTTTAAAAACATTAAATAAATAACATTATTTGGTTTAAAGTTTTTAGTGGCTGAAATTGATCATCTTATTCTTTTGAAGGCTTTAAATTCTTCATGAAGTTTGCTATATGTGTTTCCTGAATTTTGAATTGATCAATTGCGCTTGTGTGCATTATGTAGGTTACACCTCTTAATATCCGGTTAAGAAAGAGATACTTGGACTCTAACAAGCGTAAAACAATGAGTAAAAAACCAAAGGAGTGAGGCCATATATTGCGAAGAGATACATGAAATGTAACATTTATAGCGTATCATACGGGGTACAATTTTGACACATGCTGCCCGTCCAGAAGAAACTCCTGTTTGTATAATGGTCAATTTTCGACTAGAGTCGTACATCTCGAGAATATATAATCATTCTTGGCAATAATAAGGCAGCAAGAAGATTCTTGATTCTCTTAAAAAATTAGAACTATATTCACATATATGTAGTTGTAACATACTAACATGTGGCAGCATAAATTGACAGTGTTCTATTTATTAAGCAGTCTGATTGCTGCTGCTTATTAGTTTGCAAATTAATTGATACAATGTCTTGCTTTTTACGATACGAGTACAATCAGCCGCCCTCTTTTTCTTAATACACTGATTTAACCTTGCTAAAAACGGGTTGCTAAAATGCTTATAACCTTTTCTTTAACCTATTGACGTGTAGAGTTTTTCTAACGTGTTGAATATCTTCACTCTATTTATATTTTGGTATGGTATGCTCGTTACTTTTCTTTTTTTTTGGAACGGCAATAAACAAAAAGACTACTAGCAAAACACATTACTTCTTGTTGTTAAGGTATTATGACAAGATGCTCTCAGTTCAGAACATCCAGGCTTTGAGAATTGTTGTCGAACTAAATACCCGAAACCGTGGGTGACCCGGGTTCGTTCATCGGCAGACGGCAGCAGCACATTTTATTTTATTTTTCTCTGCGTTTTACTAATTTTGGGCTTTACCTTCATTTTTGGTCCTTCTAGTGATCAGCAAGTATTTTTTTTTTGCGCCCAATTGACTTATTTGGTCCTTGGATCCAAAAACTATTACTTGTAACATGTAACTTATTTTGCCTCTATCATCTTGCTAGAGGAGTCTATTAATTAATATAACTATCGATGTTCAAAGAAAAATTTGAAACATTATAAAAGAAATTATTAAGCTAAATAAATCTTACGTCGAACCATGCCAACAAATCACACAAAACTTTAAACACAACCCCGAAATACACGAACCAATTAACTAATATCGATGAAAATTTTACTTAATAATACGGGTAATAATCTTAATTATTTTTTCCTAAACAAGATCGGCCTAAAGTTATCAAGTAAATTGTTCGTAATGATTGACCTCACTAATAATTTTGAATTGTTTCAAGATTCCATGAAACTCGACAATAATATGATTGAAATTTAAAAACAATGCACCAGGATAGTCCATAATTAAATTTTGAGTTAATTTCATTACATCCCCTGTGGTTTAGCGTATTATCAAAATTCATCTCTGTGCTTTTTTTTTTGTCATTACATCACCCTGTGGTGACATTTTGCTTCATTACATATCCCTCGCCCTAACAGACGTTTGTGGGTATCCGTTAAGCCCCTCATATGCATTGCACATGAGGGTATTTTTGTCCTTTTACCATCATCTTCATCTTCAATCATCAACACCACCACCAGGATTGTGAAATAAACTCTTTAATAAAAAAGAAAAATGAATTCATCTATCCATTCCATATCTATATCCATCTCTCTAATTTATACATTCATATCTATATACAAATCACAGCCATTCATCTTTCAAGTTAATTATTCAACCAAACAAATCATCCAATCAACAACAAATCAAAACATATATATCATACTATTATACAAAATACAATACAATACAATACATTGATATGATATTTTGATTCCTGCATTCATTTGCAATAATATTCTCACGCTGACCGAAAAAAAAAGCTTGTAGAACATTTGTCAAAAATCTACATTAACCTTGTAGTGGGTTTCAATTCATCAGAAAAAAACACACACATAAATAAATAATTAATAATGTCTGGAAACCCCCCAACAAACCCATTGAAACGAAGCTTTGAAACAATCCAACCGTTACATCAGTTTTTTTTTTCTTCCTTGGATCTCTTTTTATTTCTTTACCTTTTTCTACTTCTATTTCTACTTGTTGTTTTTCTTTTCACAAAGTGGCAAATACTACTGGATTTGGTGAAATGGGTTCGGAGCAAAAAGAGAATGTGGGTCGCGGTGGTGGTGGGTGGAAGGCAGAGGTTGATACAACGGCACCATTTGAGTCAGTGATGGAAGCTGTGACCCGATACTGGAAACCCCATACCCGTGACCCATCTCAAACTACTTACCAGGTACGTATTTACTGTTATTCTGTTACCGCTGTGTGTGTGTGTGTGTGTGTGTGATACAACCTCCTCACTAATGTTATATATATATATATATAGATATATAGATAGATACAGATTGTGTGTCTGTGAGTGTATATAGTGATGATTCCGGTGAGAGGTGATGATTCCGGTGAAGAAGGAGCTAATAATTTGGCTGTCTTTGTTTGGTTGGGTTTGATTATCGAGAAATTTGTGGGGTTTTCTAATTTGATTTGGGATTTGTTTATATTTATGATTTGTATATATTTGAGAAAGTGATTTGAGATTTTGTATATATTTATGCATATGATTTTTGAGTTGTAAAGTGGTTGATGAAGATATTCATACTTTGATATCTGCAATGGATGAGGGTGGGTGTTTTAGATATAAAAGGACGAAAATACCCTCATGTGCAAAGCACATGAGGGGCTTAACGGATACCTACAAACGTCTGTTAGGGCGAGGGATATGTAATGAAACAAATTGTCACCACAGGGTGATGTCATGACAAAAAAAAAAGTACAGAGACGAATTTTGATAATGAGCTAAACCACAGGGGGATGTAATGAAATTAACTCTAATATAAATATAGAGGTGTTGAAAAAAATTAAATTTTAAAACACTACACATCTTTTTTGTAAAGGGGTATAGATATAGATATAGATTCATAAGTAAACTAAATATAAATTATAATTTATAATTAGTTTATTATATATATACAAACACTAGATGAATGTTTGCGCGATACGGCGACGATGGTGGTAGTGGCGACGGTGTGGTGGTGGCGGCCACAGGCGGTGGTGGTGGCGATTGGTGGTGGTAGTGGCGGCGACGAGTAGTGTAGGTTATTGATGTAAAAGTAATTAATATAAAATGGGGTAATGTAGTTATTTTAGAAAATAAGAGATAAATGTTGTAAATTAATAAGAGTATTATAGGTATATGAGTTAATTATATAAAAAATAACTTTTGAAAAGGGGAGGGGGGAATTTTTGGGATTTCAACTCATTGTTTTGAAAAATAGGGTGGGGATAATATGCTTAATAAGGGATTAAAGATATACATTAGAGGGGTAACTGCGTAATGTGGCGGCCTCAAATATGTCGTGTAAGAATCTGTTGTTAATCTCGTTGTTAAAATATAATTGTAAAAATAGAAAGTTTGATAATATATATATATATATATATATATATATGTATATATATATATGTATATAATATATATATATATATATATATATATGTATATAATATATATATATATAAGGTAAATATTAATTAATATTTAAGATATGAGAGTTGACTAAATATATAAGGTAATTATTAATCAAGATTTTATTAGGGTAAGAATAAAGTAGTAAGTTCCATTGAAAATGTATAAATTTTTAAAAATTTGGTGTAATTTTTATATAGTATTATAGAAAAAAGCCAAAACAAATTTGATGACGTGTCAAAAAATTAAAAAGACAATGATTTTCAAAATATATTTTGTAATTCATTTTTCACAACCATTTAATAATTTTGACTTTATAAATAAAATGAACAGAAAAATAAAACGTTTCACCACTATCACCATTCATCACCAATTTTCTAATCGGTACATAACACACAATTATATGTTAGTGTTTGGTTGAGCTTTTTAAGCTTATGTTTTGAGCTTATATAAACCAACTTTTAGAAGCAATTTTAACAAAAACCAGGACACAAGCAGATTTTTTTTATAAGTCAAAAAACTAATCCAAAAACTAAATATTAACTTATAAAATATAAACAATAAACTTACTTTTTATAAATAAAAGTAAAAGCTAGGCTAAATTCCCCTGAATTTCACAATGTGTAAACCACATGGAAAATTCCATGACAATGCCTTATGCCAAATACTAGTTGACCATCAGATCCACACAATTATATTTTATTTTTGACTTTCCTCAACAAAACAGAAGTTTCTAGATCTTAATCAAAACGACACAACCAATCACATTCGTCTGTCACCTACAACCATCACCAACCCTTTTATCTTCCACCTCAAGTACAACTCTTCCATTTGCTTCATTTTCATCAAATAAACAAAACAAAACATTTTCAAAAAATTTCTAGAGAGAGAAACTGATTTTGTGAAAGAAAAAAAAAAAAAAAAAAATTGGTGAATTATGGTGAAAGGAGTAAATTCAGGAAGCATGCAAGCAGAACAACTTAAACAAGATGGAAATCTTTATTTCAAGAAAAATAGATTTGGTGCTGCTATTGATGCTTATACTGAGGTCTTTTATTTTTAATAATTTTTTTTCAAGTTATTTATTTGTTTATATTTAATAAACTTTATTGAGCATAGCTTGTTTGATTAAATGTCTAAATTGGGTTTTTTTTTTAACATTATTATATAAATATTTTTAATCATTTTTAGTAAAGTTTGGATTTTTATTATTGATCATAAAGTTGTTTGATGAAATGTCTAAATGGGTTATTTTTTTACAAGATGTTTAAACTTTATTTTTAGTAAAATTAGGGTTTATATTGATGATCATACGTTATTTAATGAAATGTCTAAATGGAATTTTATTTTATTTTCAAGATTTTTAATATTTTAAAAATAAAATCTGGGTTTTTATTAATGATCATAAAGTGGTTTGATGAAATGTCTAAATGGGTTCTTTTTATTTTTACCAAAAATTTTAATATGTATATACATAATAAAGTGTGAATTTTTAGTTAATGATGATAGTGTGTTTGATGAAACGCCTAACTGGGTTTTTTTGTTTTCTGAAATCTCAGGCAATAACGTTGTGCTCTAATGTTGCAATCTATTATACAAATCGAGCTGTATGTTATCGCAAGCGCAGGTATATTACGACCGAACAGAGCTCATTGTATGCTATTAGGGCTTTGTTTCTTACTCTATTAGTGTTTTGTTACTTGTTAGTACAATATGAAGTGGGCATCGTTATGATTAGAACAAGTTTAATATTCAAAAATAGTTGCCCAAGTAATATTTTATATTGAGTTATCAATTTTGAATTTGGTTGTTAAATGTATGACAATTTTGACTTAAAAATGTACCTTTTCTTTGAATGAATCTTTGGTGTTCAATCGAGAAAACATTTACATCAATGAAAATACCAACTCTAAAAGGAAATTGAAACGTAGTTAGTTACGTATACAAATACTAGTACAAGGCAGACAATAATTTATAAAAAAGTGGAAACATTGTTGCTGCATTTATGAGTTCGTTTTAACTACCGTTGAACTCTAATACGGGGGAAACACGATTGGAAGTTATATGAATTTTTGTAGATTAAAAAACACTCATTACTAATCTGCTATAGTCAAATTGCATTACATAAAATTATATTGCCATTTTATCATTTCAAAGCTAGAGGAGAAAAACTGTAAATCTTTTAACTTCATTCATCCTAAAATCTTGCATCGTTGCGGGTGGTAAACAAGTGATCCAGGGATGATAAATCATAATCCATATCCATGTCCATATCCATATTTGCATTTATTTAGTTCATCCATATCCGCTAATACTATATTGGATTGGGTGGATATCCACGGTTTGGGTGATGATTGATATGCCTAGCTATAAACTTTTAGCATTGCGTTTTGTATTTTTTGTCTTATTTTAAGTGTCTTTCTTATGTAGTGAATGGACAAAGGTTGAGGAGGACTGTCGGAAGGCTATCCAGCTTGATCATCATTCTGTCAAGGTCTGTATTACCAAATACTATATTTCGTGTATCTTCACTATTTGCCCGTTTCTCTTTGCTCTTCTAGTATTAAACTTTATCACATTTTATTAGATTTAACATTAAAAACATTTTGTTGTTGCTTAAGCATCTTCTTATGGCTTAAAGCCTAAAGGTACATTAATTGCTATACATAAGAATAGTAGAGATAATTATGTCAAAAAAGACTAGCAGCAAATACTGAAAAATGATAACATTTTATGGAAGTTGGCCTGTTCAATCAATCTACATTATGTCAAAAGAACACCAAATCATACATTTAATGATTTCCAATTTGAGCATGTTAACAATACTGTTCTGTTGTCTACAAATCATTAATAAAGTGGTAACAACACTAAACTTAGCTTCTTTAGTTTTCCTGCAAACCTTTTAGGATTAGTATTATATTAGTGGCAAATAGGAAATTTTGATTCAACCTTGAGTTACACACGAGAAAATAATGTTGTCTTCCCAATCTATTATTAAAACCACAAAATTCTTGAACCTTAAACATCTATGACAAATTTTATTAACTTGATCAATAGTGACGTCTGATAAATAATTTGATTACTGATGTACAAAATCAAAAAACCTTGACAAACATTTATATTTGTCGAACCATTGGAAACTAGATACAACCGATTGAAAAGCCTTTTAAAATAAGAAACATAGAAGTTATTAGCAGAATGGTCGTTAATCATCCCTTGAAAACTAGCATGCATGAGAATCCACTAAAACCATCCGATCCCTGGAAATTTGTATTACGACCATAGTTGTCAAAGGCGAAAGCGCACCCAAGGCGATATGGCCTAAACCTAGGCGAGAGGCGCAAAAAAGCGCGGGCCTTGAAAAAAAAAAGCGCACTTAAGTGAAAAACAAACCAAATGCTAGTAG
>JAOEHQ010031493.1:0-13209 GCA_025447715.1 Asclepias incarnata | reverse complement strand
AACACTCTGTCATCACATGATTTATGGATTCTACATCACTTTCACATAAAGGACAAACAATTGAGGGGATATCTATATCTTTCGAGGACAGATTCAATCTAGTAGGAAGTCTATCCAAAAGGAGGCGCCACACGAAGATATTCACTTTCGCAGGGACATATGTATTCCACCTGGTAGAAGATTGGGCGTTTGGCAGAAAGCCCTGATCAAGATGCTTCCTGAGTCCACTCACAGTGAACCCTTCTATGTTATCAAGAACCCATTGCCACTTATCCGCGTTATTAGAAAAAGAGATGGTACTAATTAGATCAACTAGAGATTGTAGCCGAGCCGTTTCAATACCTCCCCGAATGTCACGTCTCCACTTCCAAGTCCCCTGATCACCATTCCATCTATCTGAAATGACACAATCTTCATGTTGTTCCAACCTATACAATCTTGGAAATACCTCACGAAGAGGAGTTGTGCCAATCCAACTATCAAGACAGAAGCGGGTAGAAGAACCGTTACCAATCTTTCTGAAAATAGAACTTTTAGGGATGCTATTATTATTAAATAACATTTGAACAACGCCACAAACACGCCCCCGAATGCTAGTCGAACTCGTCTTCAAACTCAACCAGGAAGATTCATCAGAGAGATAGTGAAGGTTTTTGATAATTTTTCCCCAAAGTGCTATATGAGAATTTAGGAAACGCCAAAACCACTTAACTAAGAGTGCTAAATTAAATGCTTGCAAATTCCCAAACCCAAGGCCACCTTTATCCTTACTAGCTAAAACCCGACTCCATTTTATCCAATGTATCTTTGACTCCTCTGTGTCACCGCCCCAAAAAAACTTCGCCCGCATAGATTCAAGCTTGTCTTTAATTGTAACTGGCATCTTAAATAAAGATAGATAATATGTGGGGAGTGAGCCGAGAACCGAGGATATTGAAACAGATCTACCACCCACCGATAGTATTCGAGCCTTCCACTTGGAGAGACGTTTATCAAACTTCTTTATGACCGGTTCCCAAAAAGACAGTCTCGACATATTGGCACCAACAGGCACCCCAAGATAGCTGAAGGGGGTTTTCTCCCCTTTACATCCAATTAAGGATGCAAGTTGCTCAACGTCTGTACGATCCACCCCAATACCGAGTAATCTAGATTTTACCACACTTATTTGAAGACCCGATGCCAAGTAAAAGCAGTTGAAAAGTGCCATAACATTGAGAAGATTATCACAAGACCACTCTCCCAACACAATGACGTCATCGGCGTACATGAGATGAGATAAAGTAATATTACCAATCTGTAAACCTTTTATACTACCATCTGCGATAATGAAAAGGAAAGGTGCGATTGAGTCGCCTTGACGATGTCCCCGCTTTAATGAGAATTCATCAGTAGGACTCCTGTTAATTAAAACAGAGGATCTTCCAGAAAGAAGACAAGCTCTAATCCATTTTATCCAACGAACCCCAAACCCCATTTTCTTCATAATAACCTCCAAATACTCCCAACTAAGTGTATCATAGGCCTTGGCAATATCAACAATAAAGATCATCGCTCTTTTCTTTTTCTTTTTTAAATTGTGAACCACTTCATTGAGAATAAGTGGGCCATCAAGGATTTGTCGGCCTTTAATGAAAGCCGACTTAGTGTCCCTTCAAGTTTTGATGATAAATGTTACATAGAATCGTGGATTTTATTTTTACCAAATATTTCAATTTTTTTTGAAAGGTGTGAATTACTTGCGAATGTCAGGAGATCTGACATACAATGTCTAAATCGGGTCCGCGCTAGAGAGCCCTTCGCATAATAGATCTTCAATTTAAACCCCTTGAATAAAAACCCTTATCATCCAGATATCTGGAGGGAAAAACTCACATAGACCCACTATAGGTGAAAATTAAATACCCGTTGCCACCTCCAAATATGCCTAAAGAAGGATTCGAACCTGAGACATCTTGTGAGGAAAGAAGTCTCATTGCTACTAGATCATTTGATAGTGGTTATCAAAGATTTCAATTGATCTGTGTTTGCAAGTTTAACTTGCTCCCATCACTATGGCAATCACAATCGAGAAACAAGGTTCTAATAAAGAAACAAGATCTTGATCATCAATAGTCTATGGCACAGTTATATCATTAATGTGTTGATAAAGAATATCAAATTTATAGAAGTGTAGTATGAATTGATGCGTGCTTATAATGCAAGGTTTTACTGTATAATGGGGATACAAATCCTTAGTTTTATTTTCTTAAATTTTTTATGATGTATTGATCGATGTAATTATTTGATTAGCTTTTATGATATAAAAGTTCTTATTGCTTGGATGTCTTTAACTCTATTGAACATTTAATGATGGTATATGTTTCTAAATACCATTGAAAGTCTGTTTAACGAATCAAAATAATGCATTGTGATGCATAGATTTTTGTAAAATAGTCATGTAAATAAATGGACCATCTCATGTTTAAACTTTTTCACATGTCAACTAAATAGATTTTATAATTATAGTATATATTACGTTCTAATATCCAATTTATAAACAACGTAGATTAAATATAGAATAATTTAACGTTATTTTCCTTTAGACCCATACACAATTTAGCTATAGGTTCAAATTAGGGTTTAAACTGTAGATTAGATATATAAATAATGAACTTTAAAAAATATCAATGTGTTTCAAATTTTATTACAATATCATCGGTCCTAATGTTATTGATAAGGAGCAAAATACTATCGATCACTTTTATATAACCGTGTATCGCACGGGTTTAATCTAGTATAGATATAGATATAGATAGATAGATGATAGTCAGCAATTTTCGAATATCATGTCGTCATATCACAATTTTCGAAGATAAAAATAGCTCGTGAAAGCATAATATGGATGATATTAATTAACCTTTATATAATGGATAAAAACTTTTCTTAAAACCACTAAAAACTATAATAGACAAAGTGACACCATAACCATAGATCTAACCCATAAAATTAAGGAAAACATGTATCACAAAAAGACAATAAATCAATAATATTTATTCATACACTTGCTAACTCTATTTAACAAAATGATAAAGCTTACTATTTACTATTTAGTAAATAATAAGTCAATCATGATCCGATGATATGTGTATAAACGAATATTCTGGCCAAAAGTTTGAAGCAAAAGTCTTTATTTAACAAAAATGATAAATGTTACTATTTATTCAATCTATAAATATCTCTATAAATCTGGTGTGATTAAAAGAAAAATTTACCAAAATTTTAACATGTTTGTAGATTGGTGTCTCAAGATTCAAAGAAAAGAACAATGCCCTAGATTTTTAAACATGTTTTTAGACCTGTTAATTAATTATATGTATCATTACTTTTTATTTAATTTAGCTTTGTTTGTATACGTTTATTTATCTAAATCAAAGACGGAATAACTAATAGAGTCTTGTTAAATACAGCCTTAAGGGCCATAGTCAAGTGCATAAAGTAGTTGTACATTTACCATAAAATTCAGGGGTAAACTTTTGATATGGATGGTACAATTATTTTATGTACGTTAACTACAGCCCTAAGGGCTGTATTTAGCATTTTCCTAACTAATAAACTTGTTTAAAACAGAAACCTTGTATCTATATATGGAGACTCAAACCAAAAATTGATGCAATAATATGGAGAGATTAGACAAAAGATAAAGATAAATTTTTAACATATATATATATATATATATATATATATAATAGGATTTTTAATGCATGAAAATATATTTAATTTCCAAATATTTCACAATTATTACTTTTGATAACATATTCTCAAATCAAGTAATTAACTTAATCCAATGATTCGATTACATCTAATCTTGATTCGATCCCTTCATCATCATCACCTTAAACTCATCGAAACTAATCATCCCATCACCATCTTGATCAACAGCAGCAATCATTTTTCGACATTCTTCGATACTACATTGTTCACCCAAGCTACCCAACACATTCTTTAACTCGTCCGCGGTTATAGACCCGTTTTTATCAACATCGAAGACCAAAAATGCCTCCTTTAAGCTCTCCAACAAGGCATTAGAATCGACATCTCTTGTGTTCAACTCAATAAACTCTTGCAAATCAATAAACCCGTCTCCATCCACGTCCACTTCCTTAATCATACGCTTTAACTCTTCTTCACTATGGTTTTGGCCAAGGCTTCCCATGATCAACCCAAGTTCGGATGATGAAATCTTGCCATCCGAATTGACATCAAATTTCTTGAACACTTGCTCTAGTTCCTCCTTGATTCCTAAATGATGGAATGTCGTCGGGGGCGATGTATTCGTGGTTTCCGTGATGTTATCTTTACCGGGCTTCTTTGTTTTACGGCTGAAAAACTTCCTTAAACTCATGGTCGATCGATCTAGGGAAGAGGCTTTTGGGTAGATGGGGGCTATGTCGAATGATCAAAAAGATTAGAAGTTTTGTGTTTTATAAACATGATTGTTGTATTTCACGGGGAATTTGTGTGCGAGTGAAATTGATGGGTGCACATCCATACAATCCGGAAATTCTAAACTAAGTATACTAGTCTTATTATGATACATATATATACATCTATTTTATTTTATTTTATTTTATTTATTTGCATAAGTTAATCTATACCCCATTATCTCTTAATAAAAATTTCATGCCATTGTTGAAAATTATACTTTTTTAAAGTTGGAAATGTCCATAATGTCTTTATGCCCATTAATTACTTTTACATTATCCCCTTAACATTAATTACATATTCTACACCTAAAATACCTACACTACTTTCTTAATATTAATTACTTTTTTTTACTCGTCGCCGCCACCACCACCAGTTTCCGCAGCCACCACCACAACCATGGAACAATCGCCGCATTGCACGGGTACCCTCTAGTATAAGTGTAAAATTCTTTTAAATTGTTATATAACACTAGAGGGGTACCCACGCAATGCGGCGACAGTGGCGACGTTGGTGGTGTGGTGGTAGCGACGACTGATGGTGGCGGTGGCGGCGAGTGGTGTAGGTAATTGATGTAAAAGTAATTGATGTAAAGGGGTAGTGAAAATATTTTAAAAGATAAAGAACTAATGATGTAAATTAATTTTTAAGGATAGAATGATAATATCGCATATTAAAAAAAAAATTTGTAACTTTCATCATGAGAGTCTAGAATTATTAGAAAGAACTCAAGAAGTATAGATACACGATTTTGGTTTGAATTAATTAATTTTGTAATCTTTATATAGCAAGTTTTAAAACATGAATATTGAATGTAACAAGTTTATTGAATATTAAATTAATAACATAGCATAATGACCAAACTTGTAACCAATGAAAAATCAAACAAATATGAAGACGGTGGCGGCGGCTGGTGATGGTGGTGACGATTGGCGATGGTGGTCAAAATGTTATTAAGGGGCATATTTGTTACATAATTGTTTTAAGGGTATTTTTGATACATATTTGTTAGGGGTAAATAATTATAGAGGGGTAAAATAGGTATACTAATTTATTTTATTTTTTTTTAGAGAAAAAAGGAAACCGATGAATGCTTTAATAAGTAGTATAAATATAAATAAAAAAGAGTAAAAAAAAAAATTTAACGGCTAAATAAAAGATAAATATTTGGTAATCTCTATAATAATATTATAAGATATATTACAAAGTTTAAATCCATACATACTTGGTAATTTTTTTAAGAGATTAAGGAAATGATAATAGTACCATTACTTTTTATTAATTTACCACAATATGCAAGTTTTACAACATATAGGACATGTTTGGTAAGGGGCTTGATGATATACCTCTCCGTGCATACGAAGATATTCATATATAAAGCTTGCTCACAGAAACTTGCTATTGGTAAAAGGATAATAAATCCTTTTCCAAAAATACCGAGATGTATATCCCGCGAATAAAGTAAACGCAATCGGTATACATATCTTATCTTAGGCAATTAAATCAAGTTAAATCTTTAACAAGATATGCTTAAGAAAATATAAGATCTATCCTTAAATAGGATTATCAATAAAAAAAAAAAAAAAAAAAAAGGGATTTCAAATCCCTTAATTCGGCATCATGATCATCATCACCATAGCCGAAAAACACCACCATCTCTTTAACTCTCTTGGCGTAAAAGGAGTTCCTTACCTGCGGGAAAACGCCAATAAAACCCATAAACAACAATCACTCATCAACTGATCTCTAAAGCGTAAACGCGGTTTGGTGTTCAATCGGGGCTTTTAGAAGCTTAAAGTCTCAGTCTTTTAAAAACAAGCATTTTTTAAAAAAAAAAACAATCCTGTTTGGATGTGAGATTGTGAAAAGAAGCCCCAGCCCAAAAAGGCCCTAAAAGCCCTAAAAGGTCTTTAAAATAAAAGCTTGGGTAAGGAGAGTTGAAAAAAAATCCTCAGCCCCAACCTCAAACTCCAGCTCTAACCCTTAACCACAACCTCAGCTTCAAGTTTTTTTTGCCAAACATACCCATAATACAAGCCTGGAATATTTATATTTGGTAGATGTATCACTTGTTGTGGTACGGTCCGTACGAATATCACTTTCCTTAAAGTAAATATGACACGTGTTGTTCAACGTTTATGCCACATGTCGATTAAGAATGTTTAGTCTTGGTTTAGTTATATTGATGATAGATTTTATTATATATATTCTATCCATGACCACGAGTTTTATAAAAATGTTAATTAGTTTGATGCATAATGTGTTGTAAACTGAATTTTGTTTTTGAAATTAAATTTAAAATTTGGATAAAGAGGAAGGTATTTTACACGAGTAGTAAAAAGAAAACGCCTATTTTTTTGGAGAAAAATTATCAAAGAATTGAGATATCAAATACCAACTTTTAAACATTTGAACTTATCAAGTAGTAAAGTTTCATGCTTTAAAAAAAATACTAACATTCAACCTAATAACTCCAGGAAATAGTTATTGAAACACATGTGAGGCCACATATGTATTAAGATCATCACTTTTGTCCATATGACACTCATTGTAGGCATCACATCATCATCATCCAATTTAGCCACTTGATGATTAAGATGATCTTTTCAAAAGGATATATTTCTTTGACCTAGGTTGCCGACTTTCTAATTTTGGGATGAAAATCGCATACTCGATCGAAAACAATCCAATAAACATAACTCATCGTAAATTACTAGACACGTGTTTGAGATCATTCTGGCGGTGAAATCTTATTTTATTATTTTACTAGTCTTAATATCCGTACAATGTACAGATTGATTATATACTGTATTATTAACTTTAGCATATTCTAGCCACAAAGATATAGATATAATAGCGTAAAACTTTTACTTGCACAAGGCTTTTACCACAAAAAAGGCCGTTTATAATTATACAAGCAACTATCATTTGAAAGCTTGTTCCCTTGCCCGCACCTTCTGCTACAACAATTACCATATACCTCCTACAACAACTCTAACACAATTCTCAACGCTCATTTTCTCGTGAGTTTTTTGAGAACATAGTTGGCATGGATTTTTTTTTGGGGTTTTTTCTCGTGAAAATGGTTAGCCATTTTCTTAGAAGAAAATGGGAGAAAACATAGAGAGAAAATGGAGAGAGCAATGTCAAGAAATTTTTGGGAGAAAATAAGGAGAAAACGATTAGGCATTTTCTCAAATAGTGTTAGGAAATTTTAATTAAAAAAAAAGGGAGAAATATGTGAGGAAAAAGTATGGTTAGTAGTGATATTTTTTGAATTATTAAAAGAAAATGACCTGTTAAGATTTGTTTAAGGAAAAAATATACTATGCAGTTATATACTTTTTTAGAAATAATTATATTTAATATTTTAGGGTTCATCATTTAATTTCTTTGATACATAAAACATATAATTGACACGCTCAAACCACTAAAGCCAAGTGTTAAACAAGTCATTTTCATGTTTGATACATGTGTTAATCGCACGTTCTGAACATGTTAAGACATGATTTGTCAACTTTAAATGTGACGTTGACATAACAGTAAGAAATATGTGAAAAGAATATTAGGATTGGATAAGGGCATAAGGCCTCCTCTAAAGTTTTAAGTAACCAACAGTAATGTCTTTAATTACTTGTACCGTTGTACGTTTCTTCCCATGCCTGCTTTAAGCCCAAACTTCTGAATCCTACAAAACCAAACATATAATCTCAAATCCAAACCACTAAAAACTTCATATAAAAAACGGATTGTTTAGATAAAAATGACGATAATCGAAATACTAAAAAAAAAATAAAAAATAAAGGAGGGTACCCTGTTCTCAGAACCACATTGGATCCCATCATGATTTCCCCTAATGGATCGAAATACTAGACTTTTAGATAAAACAACATAGTGACCGTAACAATCAAAAACTTACATGTATACTGTAAACATACATATTCGGTTTCGGTATCGGATCTCAAAATGACGAAATCGGTTTCGGTATCAATCGGTTCGGTACGGGGAAACCGAATATATTTCCATTGGCTCTCTTATCTCTATTAGTTACAATACATATATGATATACATATATCAGATGTTATCTTGACGGAAAAACAACAGCTGTTAATTAATGGCTTTTCATGTGCCAATATATGAACAAACACATGATGATTTTATGTTGGTTACAAACACAAGAGGCTTTGTACACAATCTCACTTATGATTTTATTCTAATACACATCGGTCATGGCACGTTTAACTGTTCAAGTTGCTTAAGAATGTGTACCTAAACATTTGCATGATAGAGATATCAGACATGGTAACGGGCCTGCCTAAAATCTATACATCTCCACTTCGATGCTATATGTTTCATTTTGACAATTTTTTTCTTAATTTTCGGTATTATTCGGTTTTGATAGGGAAAAACTGGTACCGATACCATATCCATGTAATCGGTAGTTCGGTACGGTATTCGGTTCTCACTTTGGGTCCTTTTCGGTTTCGATACTAGTCAGTTTCGATACGGCTCGGTACGGTTTCGTACCCATGGTCAACTACATCAACATAGGCAATCCAAGTCATCATTTTAGTCTATGTGACCCACCAAACAACCTTTGAAAACGAGCCGGCCAACTATAAAGATAAACACAGTACCATCTTAGATGACAAATAAAATTTCATCTTTCTACTGCATGCATGCTATATTTTCTTACTCTTGGATTACAGTTTCCACTTCAAATCCTTCTTTCTTGGCCAAGCTAGTTCTAGTTGAAGACACGCCTCTTTGTATTTAAATTGTGAGTGATCATGAGAAAACTAAGTATACTTTTCATCCTAATCTTATTTTTACTGAGTAAACAATTAATACGAGTATTAAGTACTAATATGGTATTAAGGACTTTGACCTACCCATGTGGAAAACTGACACAAGTCTTTATATAATTCATCTTTCACTCTGGAATCAGGCCCCCTAACTTGACCTCAATATCTTATCATTTGCCACGTTCTATTCTAATTCTAATTCTATACTTATATGAACCAAACTAGCCATGTTTTTAACATTTTCTGTTTATCTCAAAGCAACAGTTTTGTTTTATTGTAAAAAATATTCGCATAACACGTTAATTTTGGTCAAGCATACTTATATATATTAGTAAACTAACTAGTAACTACAAATATTGGTTCAGCAAATATGTCTTCATGCTTAATAGTCGTCCATTGATGCAATTTTATGACAAAAGTACGTTATTCAACACTAGCATGGCGGCAGATACAATTTACAGGGCGTCAGATACCCGTACGTTGATGGTTGTGGTGTTGACGGTGGTAGTGGAGGATTTTTTGAGAGCGTTTTGTGGTTCGTGTGTGTGTGTGTATTTGTGAGGGAGAGAGTGATAATAAATATCTTGGAGGGGTGGAGGCTGGCAGGTTAGATGGAGGGTGACTGACAAAATAAAATAATGAAAAACAATTTTGTATATTTGATCTCCCTTTTTTTTTTTAACATTTTCAAAAATAGGGGGGCTAGACTTATAATAAAGGAGTAAAGATATTTTTTCCCCTTCACATTTTACACATACTTTTAAGGAAGACGGACCACATGGTATATAATAGGTAAATAGTTGTCTTGTCTGCAGTCGATCTTCTAATCGTCTCTCATCCCATTTTTCAGCTCTCTTACCATTGAACGAGGATTGATTTCGTTTACAACTATCTTCAAAATCATCTATGGTTGGACGAATTCTTCAACCTTCGTGTTTGTCACTCTTCCAATTATTATGTTTTGATAACCCCTATTCATTTGAATCATGAACCATGTATTATTCAGACCGCAACCCACTAACAGTTCATGTTTTAGATAAAGATATCTTCATCATTCGCCATGAAGATGCTAATGAGCTTCTATACCAACAGTCGCATAACAAACACGCTACAAATCAATGTTTAAAAAACCAGTTTTTTGATCGAATCAGTCTGGTCCACAAAAAAAGGCTCTCCCGGTTGATCTGGGTTGACTAGTCAACCTATATTTTCATAAAAATGATACGAAGTATAAAACTATTACAATCCGGCAAAAATACACTTCAAATCTACTAAAAAATAATACCAACAGGATAATGATAAACCTTTTTAAAAAATCCTTATAACAATGTAATTATGACACTTGGTAAAATCAAATGTTAAGATTAGAGGGATCACATTACACCACTCAAAATTAGTTACTTCGCTAATAGTATGACTATCTAACAAAAGTCAGTGATGATCATATTAAAAACTATTATGACACCATCAAAACTCTTTTGACTTCATATATATTTTATGCCAAACATAGTTTTTAAGTTAAAGATTAAGCTTATTATTATGAGTATTTACCGTCAAACGAAAGGTTTGATTAAAAAGTTTTGCTAAACATACTTCTTAAGATAAACTAGCATGGTACCCGCGCAATGCGGCGGCTGTGGTTGGTAGTGGTGGTGGCGCGACGAGTGATGACGGCGTTGGTGGTGGCAGCGGTGTGGTTATTATTGTAAAGGTAATTGATGTAAAAAGGGGTAGTGTGGTTATTTTAGGAGTTGAGGGATCTATGTTGTAAATTATTTCATTAAGGGTATTATAGGTATTTTAAGTGTAGATATTTAAATTATTGAATAAAAAAATGAGGATTAATTAATTCATTAAGGGTAGAATAGTCATTTCATATTGTGTATTTTTAAAAAAGGGTGAGATAATCTTTATAAGGTAGTATAGATATGAAAGATAAGAAGGGAGTTGGGTGGGGGAAGGGAATTAATGTGCTAGGTTTTTATGAGGGGTAATTTCGTATTTTCGCAACTCTTTTTTTTGTAACTTTTTCAGCAAGTCCTATAATTTTTATAAGGTATTAAGATGAGTTTAATAAAAATAGACAAAAGAAATAAGATGTGTAATTACTATCTATCTGGTCAACGCTTTTATGTTTTTGTGTTACCTAAATACATTTTGGCCTGAGTGTTGGTCACCATTTTTCTAGAATTTTTAATAATAGCATGTCCACAGTTTTATGGTTTCTTTATTTTTATCGTCACTTTATATAAAGATGTAAGTAGTTTTTTTTTTTTTTTGTATCTATCTTTTTGTATGTCCATCACCTTAATATCTTTTATATGCCCGGGTATTACCCGGGTTGATAAGCTAGTATGACAATATGATTTAAATAGCTCGTATTATAGAGAGGCCGGTAACTTAATACTTTGAATATATTGAAATAAAAAAATTCAATAGGAATTAATATTAATTTTTACCATTTTGGAATAAAGAATTTATATTTTTAATAAAGATCAACTTCATTTAACGCATTTTAATATGTTTTCGTAAATAAATATTAGAAAATCCTTTATTAAAATAGAGTATGTATAGGTTGTCTTTCTTAGGGCCTTTCTTTATATAATTTTTTTTTTTTTTTACAAAAAGCGTAAAAACTTTTTAAATTATGTATTAAATAACAAGTTTTCTAAGTTTATATACACATAAAAAGTCATATGTAAACAAAAAAATTGTTAAAAACATGTAAATTTACATATAACTTGATAGGGACAAATCTCATACACATATCTTTCCTCTATTCTTCTTTCCCCCCGCCACCACCACCACCACAACCGCCACCGCCGGAAACTGTGATTCAAAGCGGGCACCGCCCTTAAGGGTATTAATAAAGGATAGCTGGTGAGGGTGATAGGTCATAAGGGGTGATCGGTGATAGGGTGATCTATCTAACGGGCTCCGCATTTAGCTGCCATGGCTCCGCCATGGACTGATCGACAAATGGTGTGGTGGTGGTGGCGGATGGTGTGAAAAAAGGGAAGAAGAAGAGGGAAAATGTGTGACTGAGATTTATCCACTGGTTTTCAGTTTAATTATGGTTTTCAAATGAACATTATCTAACTTGATATTTTCATATATGAATGGTATATGTGAACATACCAAGTTATATGTTACTTTACATGTTTTAAACAATTTTTGTTGTTCTCATATAAATTTTTATGATTTTTCACATATGAATAAACTTAAAACACATGTGACCTGATATATATTTTAAAGGTCTCATTATTCTCGTAAAAAAAAAAATTCTCTAAGAAAAAGGTGAGGACGTCAAACAAAAGGCAAGGGAAAAAACTTTAAGCACGTGTAAATGGAAATTCTGAAAGATAGTTCATTCCGTATTAATTTTATATTCCAGTACATTTTAAGCACATACATTAGACAATCTACCAAGTACAACAACAACAATATTCAATCCCGACGAAAGCGAGGTTTGAGGGAGGTATGATATAAACAGCCTTACCCAATCTACCAAGTAAAAACCACTAAATTAATTGACATTATCTCGAAGAAGATATCTCTTGATAGCATTTGTATGGAGTTTTCAAGGTTTGTTTGTGTTTATAAGGTGTGTAATTCGAATTCTAGCATCAAGAAATGAAGTAATTATATAGCTAAGACATGAAACCATCATATTAGTGTTAAATCACATGTGATTTATTTTGAAAACAAAACCGGTATGCCCAATACGTCGACAAATATCATAAGTTTGCTAGAAAACGAATCAATACCAACCTAGTTAGCGAAACTAACGAATAGAAAACAAAAACAAAATTAACAAGAAAATTAACCACAACGAAATAACGTTGTGCACAAGCCAGAATGGAGTCACTTTCGATTCTGTTATAAATGAAATCTCTAGGCAGATACTGCTGCCGGAGTAGCTTCTTCAGCTTGCAAGCTA
>JAOEHQ010031482.1:0-13211 GCA_025447715.1 Asclepias incarnata | reverse complement strand
TTCCACGGCCGGTTTTTAGTCATGGGCAATTGTATGTGGCGGTTTCAAGGGTTAAAAGCAAGGACGGCTTGAAGATTCTGATATGTGATGAAGATGGTTTAGTGAGTAACACGACTACAAATGTCGTCTACAAGGAAGTGCTTCAGTACTTATGAAAAACGTCCTTCTGTTATTTTGTAATCTTCCTGATTCAATTTGGTCATTTTGTAATTTTATTATCTAAAGGACAATTGTAAGAACCTATTTAAAGACTTTTGTATTTAAACATAAAAATAGACTTACACAAAAAATACAAAGAAAACAAATACGACACCCAAACCAACTCATACTCATCCAAACTATCTGTCACACAATCACATACATATAATCAATAGATATTGACTTTGACATGGACTACTTACACATACCAATAATGTGAGAATATTGACATTAATGTTTAATTTATTCATTTATAAAAAATCCAAACTACCAAGACACCTTAATTAATAACCCATACAAATCATGGACTAAATTACATACATAGTTAATATATAAATATTAAAATAAATATATTACAGTTATGACGTTGGTAATATACGAAAATTCAAATTGAAATACATCAAGCCACGTTACCATGTAAAATATCTTTAGGAATAAAAAATTATTAATCTTTTAAACTTTAAGAATTATTAACCCATTTCAATTAGCCCATTTCAATAAGCCCAAAAGAGTTTAAAAAGTGGAGACAAAAATAAAATATTAAATAATAAAACAAAATATATATATATATATATACAGCACATGGGTATACGCAACTTTCGGTCCACCGTTTTCCCCAAATCAGAAACTATATGATCAATCAAATTCAAAATGATATGATTAGGGCTATTTCCTGCCAAACAAAAATACCATCCATCATACATTCTGTTCCTTATAATTTATATTAAATATGGTTTCTTCATCATCACGCGTTAATCCAACACCCACAAAACCCATTGAGAATCCAAGTAAGAAGAAATGGACAAAGCAAGTGATTCTTCAAAACAAATATGTCACAACTAAATTCAAAAACAAAGAACACAATCCAGAAGAAAAAGGTATAATACTATAAAAAAAACCTGTAACAATAGTAATCATATTCATCATTTTTCAAAATACATGTATCTTTTATATGATCAGTTATATTTTTATATGATTTTACGGAAGATATTGTATGATAAATTAGAACATACTTATTGTGATCATACAATCGATGAGGTTAATTATTATTAAGGTAGAAATATATTTACACGATTATTATCCATATTTTCCTGTTTAAAACACACTGTTTTTGATGTGCAAGTATCTGAAGACGAAGAAGACTATTTGCCAGTATGCATCCTTTATAAGAAAAACATAAAGGGTACTACCCTGTTTTCAAAACCTAAAGTTCCAGGTTCTTCTGACCAAGGTAAACTTACACCTCTCAGGCTTTATAACGATACATTTTTTTACAAATTGTTATCTCCTTTTATATATCGAACTGTATGAATCAATGTAATTTATGGTCTTGGCTTGACCATTATTAGTAACCAGTAATATGCTTCCAAATGAATATTGGTTTACTAATATGATTCACTTTATATTTGATAATGACTGTTTAAATTGATACCATTTACAAATATGCTTATAATTTCCAAACACATATATCAACATAAATTACTTGATTCAGAAACTGACAAGGAAGAAACAACAGAAAATGAGATAGGCGAAACCATGAATGTCAATATCAAAGATGACCAAGAAACAGTCCATGAGGAAAATGAAGGAAACAATGATCAGGCACTACAAGTCCATCCCGCAGATGATGAAATAGTGAATAGTCACACTGAGAAAGGTACCTTCAGGAAAAAATACCTTTTGAGGCCACGGAAATTCAAAGCACGCAAATTGGAAGCCAGTCAAGAAGGAGAATCTGAATTCAACCCGATTGTTGTTTTATAGGCTACATCAAATGAACATGGGGAAAAAACACACATATTTCGTTAATATAGCCACCATACAATTTTGTTCACCTTCAAGTATGGTTTAGTATGATGGCATTCTATTTTAAGTTACAACCTTTTTTGTTTACAATGATCATGGCATCCCATGAAAATATTGGAATTAATGATATTAATTAGTTACTTTATTATATATCCTCTTTAATTGTATAATTTTTAATATTAACGTTGAACCACGCTCATACATTCTAATATAAATACCATTTGAAAATGCTTCTGAGAAGACCGTGTCGGCACCTTCTTAAATACTTTTATATTTAAACAGGATCAGTTAACATTTCACTGAATACCATATTTCAGACTTTCAGTTGCCAACCGAGTTGCATCCATTTCAGTGCCCGTTTCACTGAAGAGATCCCTCAGGTGATACTCAGTGAAGGATCCTTCATATAATGTTAACTGAAGCGTCCTTTTGATCATGTACACTGGATGTCCCCTCTGATCTGGTACACTGAATTCTTCGACTGATCAGCTACAGTGTATGATCCCTATGACAAGGTACACTGAATGGTTTCTTTCAGATTTGTTCACTGAATGCCCACATCAGATTCCTTCCCTGATGTACTCCATCAGAATTCTTCATCCAATGGGCCCCTTCAGATTACGAATTGTAATTCACACTTCAAATTTGTTCACTGATGTGGTCCTAATGTCAGTTTGACGTAACGGCTCTTCAGATCAGCATCACTGAAGGGATCCCTCAGGTTAAGTTCATTGAATGGTCCTTCAGATCATGTTAACTGAATCGTCCTTCTGATCAGGTACACTGGAGGGTGCCTCTGATCTGGTAAACTTAAATCTTCGTCTTATCAGATTCAGTATATGATCCCTCTGATCAACTAATAACTACTGTGCACTCCTGGATTATATCACTAACCATCATACTGACTACCTTTCTCTCAAACACCACAACTACCACTACCCAAAATGTGAAAAAGAGTTAGTAATTTTCCTTTACGTATGTTTCAACTTTGTAAATTGTATAGATAGTAGGTTGAAAATACTTGCACTATTTCAGGACAAATTAGTGGAATTTAAGAGTTCCAGATTTGGACGCGTTGGAATTGTTCAGAATTTCTCGAAGTCCAATGAACATACCTGACGATGAACATAACCCTTCAGATGCATGTTCACTGGAACTTCAATGAACTTTTTATCTAACGATTTCCTGATGACAACTCACTGAAGACGACTACTGTAACACGTAGGAAATTATTAATATTTCATATATATATATATTTTATATAAAATACATTAACGTAAAAAATTACATTCAAATTTTTTTTAAAAATTAAAAGTTAAAACAATATAAGAATATATTAATATAAAATATACATAGATAAAACAAAATTTTCAGATGATATTTTAACCTTTTGATTAATCACGGTTTTCAAAGTAAATAAAAACATAAAATAAATCACCTCATTTATTGTCAACTTTTAACTCACAGAGAAAACACAACTTTTGGATCAAATCCCCAAAACCTCATCCACCGTTCGTTTACATTTAAATCTACGGCTATCATTTCCTTTCATCCCTTTAAATATAATTCATAGCTAAAGGTTGTATTGCAAAAAAAAAAAATAGATCAAAACAAATCCCTAAATCCCTTCCAACACACACTTGAAACTCTATTGCATATTTATTAATGTTGATTATAATATATTCCATCGGAATATGTTGATACTTTATTTCTTATTTTTTAAGTGTGAATATATAATATCATGGTTTGTAGAATGTGGATTAGACTACTTTCATAAAATGTACAACAGGTTATGGAACAGTTGATGCAACCAAAAATGAAACCAAGCCTTCAAGGCATTCATCTTTAAGGTGCTCTCGTGTTGTTCTTTTGGATGTCGTGTGGAACACCTGTGTCCACTTCTCATCAAATGGTGGTGTACACTTACCATTTGAGGACAAATGGCACTACAGGAGAGGACAAGTATGATCGACAGGTAGACATGGCATTATTAGTCAAGAAAAAGGGGTGTGCACTTACCATTTTTTTTGTTAGACAGGTAGCGATCTAAGATCAGATGTTCATCTATCATTTTTACGTCTGTGCTGTATGATGTGTTAAATTAAATATAATTAATTATATTATTTTTGGTTGGCAATGTGTTGTGTGATATAGATTCTTGTCTTTCTTTCTGTTGTTTTGTAATCTTACTGATTGTTTTGCTCATCTTGTACATTTATTTTCTGTCGGAGTTTTGTAAAAACCTATTTAAAGACTTATGTATTTAATCAAGAACAATTTTAATTCAATTTGGCAAATAAATTTATTCGGTTACACATTTATATCAGTAACGACGATACTGACTAACACTTCAGATACCCTATCACTGAATTTAACGCTTCTATAACCAACACACTTTAGCCCATTCCAGATACCTCTCAGGATTCTCATATCTGATTTAAAATTGTTGGAACTCACGTATTCCTGTGTCGTACATCCTGACCAGTTTTATACCAGTGACCACCAACCAGGTGAACAATTCAGTTACAATTTCACTGAATACAAATCTTCAGTGACCAACATAATTGCATCCATTTCACTGGCTGTTTCATGAACCCAACATCTGGCACCAAAAAGTTAAGGAATAGGGTGGTCAGTGTCATATTCACGTGTCAAATATCCTGAGCAAGTAATAATTACTGCAAACTGATGGATTATATCACTTACCATAATACTGAATACCACTACAATGGCACTTTCAGTGACAACTTCAGAAACCATTCAGTCATCAACACCCTTCAATGACCAACATCCTTTCTTCCATTTGAGTAACAACTTCATTATCCCGCAAACTGGCCAAGAACTATGAAAGAGTATGATGGTTAATAGCATATTCACAGGTCACTAACATCGTCATTTTAAGATTTTTTATTATCTCCTACACTTACTCATACAAAATTTTAACATCAGGAAACAATTGTGAAACCTTTTAACATAATGAAAAAACCGAGCAAAATACTTTTCCCCTAGCCGCGTTTGCACGCGGGATTTAACCCTAGTATATATATATAGTTAATAGGGTTGTAATCAAATGAAAACTAGAAATTTGTTGAAAACTAAGGGACAAATCTCAGCCACACATTTTCTCCTACTTATTCTTTTCCTTTTTCTCTTTTTATTTTTTTTACCTTGTTTTTTTTTATTTTTTATATTTTTTTTATATTTTTAAAAAAATAAAAATCCACTCCAAAAAAAAATAAATTTTTTTTTTCCGTATGATGATACGGTACGGGCGTAGCCCTTACCCGAATGGGCGTAGCCCGTTCAGGGGTGCTTCGCCCTTATCGGGCTTGGCCCTCAAAGATATTAATAAGGGGTAGCTGGTGGGGTAATAGGTCATAGGGGGTGATAAGTCATAGGAGGTGATCGGTGATGGGATGATCTACCTGACGGGCTCCGCCCTTAGCTGCACGGGCTCTACCCGAAAATTAAAAAGTCGTCAAAAGTATATCGGATGACATCTCTAATGAAAGAGGACGAAATTTTAAAAACACTCATATAATTTGTATAATTTATCGATGTACGGTTTTTGAGATAAAAGATTTTGAATGAATTAGATAAAACTAGTGATTTATGGAAGAGAGAGAAAAATGAGGGGAATGTGTGGCTGAGAATTGTCCCTTAGTTTTCTTCTTAATTATGGTTTGCAAATGAATATTTACCATAGTTAATAATTAGGTTAAACTAATATCATTAACTGAATATATAAAAAAGGCTTTTAAGAGACTTAGACTAATTATTTCAAGAATCCAATAAATATTTGTCAAGACAAATCCAATTAATTTAAGTCTAACCCCCTTTTAATTTTTGATACTTATAATATATATATATATATATATATATATTATAATGAATGGCGTCTAGGTGTATATGTATGTAACCCCATAGGCTCACGTATATTCCGGACATATATTTATTTGTGATATGAACATATCCTAACAGATACTATCTTTCAACACCTATCCATCCATTTGGTAACATATATAGATAGATGTCTGAAACGTCAAATGGGCAACACCTATTTCTTTGAATGATGTAGATGATTGACATTATAATAAGTCTTGAAACCTATCCCAACTCTGAAATTCGCAACAATTCAGTTGGTCCATACAAGTTGAAAGATATATCATGTTGTGAAACTAAACAATTGCAAGTCGTGGAAGTTGCAGACGCAATAGGTAGGTCTCAAGTTATCCACAACCCATTTCAATATGTGTATGAATATCACTTCTTTTTTCAAATGAGATACGTAGAATGTGGATATTGTAGGTAAATGTGTCGGCATCTAAAACTAAACTCTATAAATAAGTGGGTATCTATTTTCACCTTCTTTTTCTTATATACACCTCTCACTGTACAATAAACAGTTGTACACTACATACTGTTTACTGTACATTGATATGATATGTGTATTTAGACGGAAAAAAAAGGTAAAAATATAAATAAACGGAAACTTACAACCCATGAATAAGTGGATCAAAATATTTATTTTGTTTTTTAGCTGTACTATAATATATTTAATTTCTCTTGATGTCATTGAGTTTGAAGAACTGATCCACACAAGTTAAGACTTGTCTGATTGATTTTCACTATTATTAACCCATTAATTACACTCACCCGCTAACGCCTACCTGGTCCTACGCTCACGTGACATCCTTTTTCCTATGAATTCGATGCATTTTTTCTTTTGAAATATTCATTCTATAAAACCTCAAATTGGAGCCCAATTTATTTAAAAAAAATAATGATAATCCGATATTGATACGTTTTGGCAACCACATCCTACAAATTGGCTTAAATTGACATATTTTTTGTTTGTATACGTGGGATGTTCTTATTGGTTACCACCAAACCAAATTTTGGCATGATGACAACCATTATCCACAACCTTCACCTTATGCCTCTTCCTATCATGAACTTGTCATTCCTTCGTCTTGATTGCCACATTAGCTTTCTCTCTCCAAGACACACCCAAGAACTACCCCCTCCCTATCATATCCCCTTTATCATCTCATCCCCAATAAAAAAATAATTAAAATACACACACATTAAATGTCATTGGCCCACCCCACCTCGTCTAAGTCTTTCTAAAAAATGCCATGCTAAGATGACGACCTAGCATGATGTCTTGCTCCCTATGGTGTCTTGGAGGACGACCTTGCATGACGAGCGGGTAGGAAGCAACCTAAGTAAATTTTAATTTGATGAAATTAAACTTTGAGTGGTTAATAAGCTATTAGGACAACTGTTTTTTAACATATAAAGATAAAGATATCATTCGTGGTAAAAATCATTAAATCGTTATACATAATATAATCATCTTTTAAAAATAGTTTTAAATATAACAATCAATTTTATAAATATATAACATTATATATATATATATATATATAGTCATTAATTTAGTATTTAAATTTAAAAATTGGTGGTAAGTGAAATAAATTAAATAGAGATAGATATATTAAATTCACTTTCACTAATTCACACACACATATAAACACACAAACATTGAAACAGCAGGCAGTGAGTGTGAGAGAGAGTGTGAAACCACTTTTATTTCTCTTTCTTGTTTGTCTTGGAAGTGACACAAAACTGACCTCCTCCCTCATGCAGCTTCACCATTACCAAAACCAAAACCCCTCTCCCTATTAAACCCACCTCCCATTCTCAATATTTATATCTATATCTATCTATATATATTATGCATTCTGCTGCTGTTTTTCTCTCCAATGGCCTCCACCTCACAACCACATTCCCTTAAAGCTCTTGTTGCCTTTCGCAACCTCCTCTGTCCAGGTACATTTTTTTATATCTATATATATATCTATATATCTGTATAGATATATATAGATATTATGCAAAATGCAGTTTCAAATTTCAAACCCTTTAAGGGTCTAGTGTTATTAATGAAATGCTAATCTGGGGTTTAATTAAATTTTCAATTAGATGTTTATTTTTGACAAGTTTTGTTGATTTTTACAGAGTTAATTAGGACAGTGCATTTGTATCGATCCGAATCAAAATCGAAAGGGGAAGAAGAAGAAGAAGTGGAAAGAGAATATGTGTTTTATAAGGAAAGTGATTATGAGGAAGTTAATTATTGTAAACAAGTGTTTACTTTGAAGAAATTCGATGTTCATTCGCAATTCGAAGGACTTGTGAATGGTGTTTGGCTTTGCATTTTTGTTTTTCATGATCATTCTTGGTGTCCAGCTGATATTAATAGGCTTCCTACTGTTCTAACTATTTCTAGGTAATAAATTTTTACCATTTATCATGTTATTGTTAATTTATTGCTTATTCATAGCTTATCATAGTTAAAGTTTACATTTTTAATTTTAAATGAAGGTGGATTTGTTGATGCGGTAATAAGGAAAGTAGTAATTTTGAGTCAAGTTACCCAAAATATTGATTGGATGTTTTTAAATTTTGAGAAAAACATCAAGTTTTTATAGGATATTTGGGATTTATTTGACACATTATAGGTGAAAGTCTTTCTGCAGTATCTAGTCTCTTCACCCTGCATAAAAGTATGTCTGTCTACATCATACATCCGCCATACCCCGCAACACCAGTGTGATTGGGTATTATTGTCATGGTTGTCTGGATTTTGCTTATTTTCTCATTTAAGGTAAAATAAGAAATTTAAGGTACTTAAAATCTAGTTAAGCACATAAGCAATCCTGTTTTTTCTAACTGAAAGTCTTGGTTCTGGTTATGGAGATGCAGGGAGTGTGATTTTCTAGTCATGAGATTCTATATGTTTTTTGGGCTGTAGTCTTTTGTTTTGTTTGTTTCGCCTAGTCAAAAGGTTGGGTTTTTGTCATTGTTTCTTGTGTTTGGAGTAATATTTTGGCCGTTTCAGAAGAACATTTCAACCTCTCTCTATAAAATTGTACACAATTTATAAGTATACATGCTGGTTTTAAGTGTGTTGAATCCAATGTGTTATTGTATTTACATGTTTTAGTTCAGAATTGTCTTAGTGGTAGTATTTAAAGTAGTTTTACTGTTATACATACATGCCTATATACACTAACAACGAGCACTAATTTTTTTGCATGTATTTGTAGATTCTAGTATTATTTGATGTGACTCTTTTCGTTAATTTAGATAACATTATTGTGGTAAGTGGTTCCGATGAACATAGTTTGGGGTTTTAAGCTTGTTTACATCTTGTGGTGGACATGGAAATGGTTAGGAAACGACCACATAGATACTCCAATTAGGGCGCATAATCTGAGTCAAAAAGGCTCACCCTTCCTACAAAACACAACTAGTGATACCCACACCTGCAAAACACATTGGCCTACTAGAGGGGATTTTAGAGATAAAGAATTATTGGGTTCCATTGTTCCAATCCTGCCTCCAGCATGTCCCATTATGCCAGGGGAGTTTCCAGGGGCTATTCCTTATGGGGTGGACGATGGGTGGTGCCAAAAGGAACCGGGGTCAAGGTTGTCCTCGCAAATCTACACCTTTTGGAGACAACTATCATTGACTAGGTTCTATTTAACGGGATGTAATTCCTAACTGTTGGCTCCTTTCATTTGCGTTTTTAACTTAAAAGTTTGGATTACTCTTTACTTAAACCAAAAGTGATTTGAATCTAGCTACTTGAAGGTGTTATGTGCAAACCCACCCAACAACGAAAGATGTAAGAAATTAATGTCTGATGTGACTTGCGCTCCATTTCCTATACGCTTTCAACATGTTGAGAAGATTGACGGGTCAAAACAACAATTTACATCTGTCATAATGTATCCTTTTGTATTTAGTTTTTATTTTTTATAATTAAGTTTTTTTTAGGAGATATCTTTTCGAAAGGATTTTTCTTCTCCATCCAGTTATTCCTCCCATAACTAGTTGTTTTGTTTAATGTTTTTGATATCTTATGATGAAATTTTGAGAAAAGAGATTAATTCTTTCTAAAAGGCCCATATTGGTGACTCTTTTAGAGTTTATCAAGTTTTTCCATTGTTATTTGTGTCGTCTCTGCTAACGACTATCATTTCATCCCTTACTATCAAATAATGGTGTTATAGTAGAACCTTATGACCAATTGATCATAGATCAACTGGTAGTCTGGTACTGCCACCACTCCCTTAGATCCTTCATGCGAAGCCTTTGAGCAAGGGTTCGAATCTTGCAAGCCTCATACATGGGGGATTTATGGTAAATAAGTGTTTCACCGGCGCAGTTGCAATGCGGGTTGAAAGCGAGTACTGCTAAGGTATCGGGGATCAGAGGGTTCCCTCCATTTACCCTTCCCTAGAGGAGAACCTTATGTGGACTTTTATGTTGGGAGTTATGTTAAGTATCTGTCCTAGCAAGTGGTATCAAAGCTATAGTTATAGCCCAGGATGGCACATGTGGGCATGATGGCACAAGTGTCCTTACTCACGGTTTGACTTCATCGAACTATTAGTCAGCTTACAACTCGCTACTCTTTTTATCACCAATTGGTTTTTGAGCGGAATCTCATGCTAGCTTATGTGTTGTCATTGTGGCGGGCTAACTATGAGAAGGTTGGTTTAACATTTACTTATGTAAGATTGTATCTTAAAGCTATTGTTTATATTCCAATTGCAACAAAAAAAAATTAAAGATAGACCCTCCTGGAGCGCTCATTCCTTATAAGGCCATGCCAGTTTCTTCATATGGAGAAAGCTTATCCTGATTTGAGTTTGTATGGTGGTTCCATGGTGAGACTGGGACTTGTTACCATGGTTAATGTGATACTTTTATGTTTACTACTAAGTATGAGATAAGCCATACCTTTTTTAGCCTTGTCATTATACAAGTAAGTGCATACCTGGACACACAAAAGTTTGCATATTAGCTAAATGAATTAATGCACAAAAGGTTATGTGCCTTTTGATGTTATACTAGTAAGTGCATACTTGGACATACACAAGTTAAATGTGTAAAGTGGGACTTCAGTAGACATATTACTTGAGTAGAAATATTTGATAAATGTGATATAGGCACAAAAGGTTACTTGCTTTTTTATGAAATGCTACTGTTTTATCCTTCATGAGCACATGACTACTTGACTGACGTCATATGATAATTTGTGGTTAGCAGGAATCGAAAGTTGGAGGCAATCCCAACATTGGCTAATGACCTTCAAACAATTACTCAGTTGAGCTGTGAAGTTGTTAAGTTTGAACAATGTAGTAGTGAATCTGAGGAAGCAAGTAAAGGGAAAGAAAACAAAGACAACCGTTACAAGAATCATCACATATGTGATGTGGATCTTAATGTTCTTCCTTATGGTTTATCAGAAAATGAAGAAAGCGATCATAGTGCCACAGGTTAGATTTCAAAACAGATGTTGACTGAATAATTTTTCTTTTGAAGTTGTTGTGTTACTCTGGCAAGTTCTTCATTTGAAGACCAATTTTCATATTTTCTAGCTGAAATTTGAGGAACATGCTGATTATGTTTTCCGCTCCTGTTCTTTGTGTCTGCAATTTTCTGTCATTTTCTGATCTCACTTTAAAGGGATGAACTGCACACACACACTGACACACACACACTACACGTTTTTAATATACCTTTGACTCAAGCGAGGCTTGAGCCCACAACATTCGGTCAGGGATACACTGTTTTATTATTAACTTGCAGAAAATATTCCAAACATAAATATTGATACATCTTATGACATTGGTATGCTCATATTAATTATCCATTATTATGTTAATGAAACTCTGGCGACTCTCAAAACTGACCTAAGTAAAAGGTTATGAATCCTTAACTATAGAAACTGTGTGCAAAGCATGGCTTAGGTCTTCGCATTCACTTGATATATAAGATGTAGTTTAATGTGCGACCATGATTAAATCTAACATGTAACAATGACCGCAATCGATGCAGATATTCCAGGGAAGAAGAGAAGAAGGGCGACAACTAAAGATATAGCTAGTCTCGGTATAGAAGATTTAGCCAAGTACTTTGACCTTCCTATCATTGAAGCTTCAAAAAACTTAAAAGTTGGACTCACAGTTCTCAAGAAGAAGTGCCGAGAGTTCGGCATTCCTCGTTGGCCACATAGGAAGATCAAATCACTAGATGGTCTCATTTCTGATCTCCAGGTTGGTGCATTCTCCTCTCATGTTCATTATTGCCATGCTCATCTTTAGGAATATATGCATTGACTGGATCAATCATCAATAATTTTTCTTTTCGGATGTTATGCCTTAAAATATTGAATCATATGAAGGCTGAGTAGTCAGGTCCAAGTATATGACATTCATATATTATAGTTTTATGATAACCATGTGATCAACTTACTCAACTGTCAATTCGGTTTCTCATTCTTACCAAGATGCTGAAAGAGATTTTTACTTTAGAAGAATGGAAATTTTGAGATCATGTGAAAAATAAAATATAATGCAATAAAAAACCATCACAGTCTAGAGTTGTTATCCAAAACGGCTCACTTTTGATAAGCGTGCATATTTTTTTTGTGGCAATTTCATATATATGACGGTTTGTTAGCGACACAGAACTAAAGTTTGATAGAATCGAACTGCAGACAAGTCGATACTCAATGCCAGTAAGTATATCTACATCCAACATGAATAACTTCAGCCAATTCTTTATTGCCTTCCAAAAAAATTTCAGTGATTTTTGACTAATTGGAGACCATGATGCTATGTCACTTTCAATGGAAAATCTGGCACTCTTTACTCGGGCTAGCGAACAATTATCTTTATGTTCGTTTATTTATATTTTAGTGCAAAAGTTGATGCAACAAACATTCGTTATGCATGTCTTAGAAACACAAAAATGTCGAGGAACCAAGTGCTGGTCCTTAAGTACCATTTGAATGAGGGGCAAAATGCTTAAAATAGCTACCTACTTTTGTTCGTTATACATATTAAGCGATTTTCCCTTTTTTCGTTGATTATAGCAACCTTTTTTAAGCTCTTCCATTTTAGACAATCAATTAACAGAGGAAAGATCCTACTTTTGTTTAATTTTTGGGCAGGGAATAGTAATATATTTTGAAATAAATGTCATAGTCACAATATTGAAGTCTGAAAAAAAAAGGGTAATGGGGGGAACCCTAGCCCCGGTACCACAATTGGATACCCAACGACCCACCCCGTATGAGCCTTATGATGCCGGTAAAATACCTCCATCCTAATCCCCACCTGATC
>JAOEHQ010031471.1:0-13211 GCA_025447715.1 Asclepias incarnata | reverse complement strand
TACATTAAGATAAGGCGGGAAGCAACCCGGGCAAGACAATCCCCAAGTCCCTCACCACCCATTAGGCGCCTAAGGGTCGGGACGGTGTGCACATAGGCAAAATGTGGTAACCGGGTTTTTCCCCGGGGTACTCCGAGTAGCCTTAGAATCTTTTCTTGGAGAAAAGTTAGTAGAATTGAAATGGCCAACACGCGTATTCAACATTATCTCTTTCTTTTTAAATTTTTTCGCATTCGCAAATTTCTTTTTCTTCCAAACAGCACAAGCAGCCCTAAAAGCCTTAATTTGCTATCACAAATCCAATCAATCAACACCCACGTTTGACTTTTGAATCAATCGGTCAAAATTCAATAATTTCCCCCAAATTAGTCAGTCAGTGCCTCCTCAATTTCTTGGTTCTTGGTTAAGTGATCTTGTAAGAATCCCCAGTTCTATAATTCTTGATTAATTAATTACTGTTTTTAGGGTTTCGGTACTTCAATCGATGCTTTGAAGTTTTAACTTTGAGTTTAGTAACCCCTGTATATATATGAACACGTATATTATGGGGTTTTTTTTGGGGGGGACTGTTTGATCATGTATGTGATCTGGGTATTGATCAAGATTTGATTTTTTAGTGTTTTTAGGGCTTAGATTTATTTGGGTTTTTGAAATTTTGTACAAAGTTTGAAAATTTATAGAGAAAAAAAATAATGTCGTCTGCTGGTGTGGTCGTGATAAGCCCGCGTAGTGACAAATCAATTATGTTGTCGTTACTTGTGCAAAACCCACGTGTTTCTGAATACCCAGATTGAGTTCCCGAAAATCGAAACACGTAGCGACCCAATATCCAGATTGAGTTCCCAGAAATCAGGCTTATTGGTATTATCGTCGCCGTCGCTGGAGAGATTAAGTGACTGCTTAAGACGATCGGAAAGTGTAGTATTAAACCCTAACTCTCGCGACATTTTCTTGGTAAAAAATTAAGAAGAAGATGAAGAAGAAGAAGAAGAAGAAGATGCATGATGATGATGATGATGATGATGAAGAAGAAGAAATGAAAAAAGAGATGGAGATCTTGTGATAGATGGAGAAGAAATAATTTAATTTTATTATTTTATAATAATAAGACGAAAATACCCCCACGTGTTTCTCACGTGATCACTTGGGCAGGTTAACGAGGAAATTCTAATAGAGTTAGCCGCGGTGACCAAAAGTGCAAAAAATAGCATAGTTCAGTCCCTTTTTTGCTATTTTTTCAGTCTAGTGACTAAAAGTGTAAATCGTGCCAACTTCAGGGACGAAAAATGTAATTTACCCTTGATTTTATAAGTAAGACTTCTATTTGTCAATAAGAGGTTTTTTTAGAATTCTTTCTCTTATTATACTATTAAAATATTATTAACTAGATAAAATTAGTATTCCATATTATTTTAGTTTTATGGTTTGATTGTTTGCTTAAAATCCCGCTTTACAGGTGTGTTTTTTTTTTTGTTAGAAACCACTTAATATATTTCATCTCGGTGAAAACCCTTTACTCAAAAATATTCAAAAACATACTAATACAAACAATAATATGGTAAAATTTGTCAACTAACAAATATTGCAGATTTTTCTTAAGTCTGTTTTGAGACGGATAAGTATATATATATATATAGACAAAGGTTCTTGCGAGAATTTTTTTTTTACGAGAATCGCGAGAACTTTAAAATTTTGTATTAGATCACATGTGAATGGGGGTAAATCGAAGTGAACCCCTTGATCCTCGGTACCACATTGGTACCAACATGCATAGGTCACACAACACATGTTCCAGTAAAACACCTCCACCCAATACCCCACACTTGAGCAAATACCTAAATATTTCTCAATCATGCGTGCAAGCTGGATAGAACCTGCGCCACTTAAGGACATCACATGGTGGGGCTCAGGCTTTGTAGGTGGTGGCTGGCCACTTGAGCTAACTCATGTGGTTATTTGTGAGTAAATATAAAGCGGTTTCAAAATGAATTTTCTGGAGCTTATATGTTCAACTTAAGTCTTATTCTTTCAGGTCAACTACAAATTGAGAGATTGGCTTTTTGCACGGCAACGTTATTGGGGAGAACCAATTCCAGTTGTATTTTTGGATGATACTGGTGAGACTGTTCCGATCTCTGAAATGGAACTTCCACTTACCCTTCCTGAGCTTGATGATTTCACTCCTACTGGCACCGGGGATCCCCCACTTTCAAAAGCAGTGTCGTGGGTATTGTTTTCTGTCCCATGTTGCTTTGGTTACATTTGGTGTAAACAGTTGGCTCCTATTTGTTCTGGCCATTTAACAATACATTCTAACGCCCCAAATGTACTAATGTGAATGCTGGTTCCACCAATTGAGTGGCGAGAAATAATAGCAGTTTCACAAAATGCGTGGGTTGGGTGAAGAGTGAAAAGTTTCAGGTCATGACGAGTAATATTTAGCATGCATCAAAGCATGTTGGGTTGGGTTGATCTAAAACTCTTTAATCTAATCCTTCTTAACTTTTAATAGTTAACTAGTGTGTTAAATGTTATTTCGAAAATAATATTTTTCAATAATAATCTACTTCTTGAATAAAGAGACTTATGATGTTTATGCATTGGTAATAAACTTTGGTTGATTATCAACTTTTTTGACTCATTTGGCCTGTTTCACTTGTTTCCTTTTAAGCTATATAGTATATATCTTACTCATTAGAGATAAACTGTGTATGTGGTTCAACAATTTTCCTACATCTGCAGTTTATAGAGACAATGCTACATTGATTGAAAACAATTTTTTTAAAAGAAGAAAACCAAACAACAAATGTATATGTAACTAGTTGAAACGAAGATAGCTAGTTAAAACGAAGATGTACAGCTTCGTTTTTTCCATTTCTTAAACGATTATTGAATACTAATTATTTAATTGCTCCACATATTTAATTAAAATATCGAATTTCTAGCTATTTAAAAGAAGTGCAATTTTATATTTTTCCACTCAGATATTTACCAATTTCATCGTTTGCTGGTTTTCAGGTCAAGACTGTCGATTCTTCTTCTGGAAAGCCAGCTAGGCGTGAAACAAACACTATGCCACAATGGGCTGGTTCTTGCTGGTAATACAATTTTCTGTGTTATACCAAATGAGAATCAAATAGATCAGTTTTGAGCTACAACATATGTCGGAAATTTTCATTTTAATATACTTGATTATAGTTACATCATTTTGGTTCATACAAATCTTTGTTTAGTCGTTTTTGAAGAGTATTTGTCTGCATTTGACTATTAATCAAAAGAGTTCCGAACCTTGCAGTTTTCATGTAGTTGAGTTCTCTACTTAGCTTCAAATTAGATAATTAATCTTCATAGATTGTACTTTGTACAGGTATTATTTAAGATTTATGGATCCTAAAAACTCCACGCAGTTGGTTGACAAGAAAAAAGAAATGTAAGATCGATCATTTTACTGAAAAATGTGCGTCCTTCACAATCAAATGAACCCCTTTTTAATCTAGTTTCTGAAACTTGAAGGTATTGGGGTCCAGTTGATGTGTATGTTGGTGGAGCTGAACATGCTGTTCTTCACTTACTCTACTCAAGATTCTGGCACAAGGTTTGTAAGAGGCAGGCTACTCCCTTTGAAGTTAAATTTGCTATTTACTCATTGCGATAATTTAGGTAGAGTTGTGAAATTGTTTTGGGTTCACAATATTTTTATTTTGTTCTTCTTTTGGAGTATTTTGAATATTTCACAAATAGTCAAACTCGTTCTTTAAACTCTGCTAAATCAAACATTACATATTTCATGGGTGAGGGTAGGTACATATCCTTATTTTGTTTAATTGCTGACTTCTTTGATACATCATTCAGGTTCTTTATGATATTGGTGTCGTGTCGACAAAAGAACCTTTTAAATGTGTCATAAACCAAGGAATCATTCTCGGAGAAGTAAGTCAAACCTACTTAATCCACATGTTTTTGGGTTATTCCGTTTCCTAAGAGATGGATTGCAGGTCCAATACATGGCTTGCAGAGATCAAGATGGGAATTTTGTATCTGCAGATTCTGTTGATGCATCGGGAGAGCATAAGCAAGAAAGGATACCAGAGGAAAACGTATGCTCTTCTTATTCCATTTTTCCATCAAAATTTCAATATATTCCATTGTTGGAAGTTATTAAAATTTTCTTAGTCGAAGTTTTCCGTCTCACTAAATGCAACATTTTCCATTTTGGGAAACTTTTGATGTCAGTGTTACCTATTTTCCCATTATCAGCACTACCAACGAGCTGTTGCTAATGAGTTAGGTTTACAACACATTAAGGGTGTTTTAGAGCTCTAATGGTCTTGCTAATATATATATTTTTTTGTAGGTTATTAAATCTGGTAATTCATTCGTATTGAAAGATAATCCTAGTATCCGGTTGATTGCTAGGGCACACAAGATGAGCAAGAGTAGGGGAAATGTCGTTAATCCTGATGATGTTGTAGCAGAGTATGGTGCAGACTCTCTTAGGCTGTACGAAATGTTCATGGGCCCACTAAGGTAGCCAGATTCTTGAATTTCTAGTTGTAACACACATGCTTGTGTTGACTTTGTTGACTTCAATGACGTTGGAATTTAGGGACTCAAAAACATGGAATACAAGTGGCATTGAAGGTGTTCATCGGTTTTTAGGGAGATCTTGGAGATTGATTATTGGTTCACCGTTACCTGATGGAACATATAGAAATCAAACAGTGGCAGTTGATGAAGGCGCTTCTCTGGAACAACTAAAATGTTTACATAGATGTATAGAGAAGGTAACAAAAACCAAGCTCCACTCAATTATTTGTACATACATGTGGCCAAATGGGACCCATGGTCCTTGGTCCTAGTCGTATGTGAATTGACCCATCAACCAATAGGTTGTGGGTTCTTTTACTCTTTTTAATTGTGGGTTTTTGGGGGGTTTTTTTTTGGGGGGGTGTTTGATGGAATGTTGCTTGTTCGTTTGACCCGAAATTCATTTGCCTGCATATAATAAGAGTGTCATGTAGGACTGCAAATATCAGATCAGTGTTCTAGTTTTTTTTGGATAAAATGATTTTGGCAATTTTATAGATTAGCACTAAACTAGGGGTAACGTTTGACCTGTTTGCATCTTAGATTGTATTTTTTTTTTATATGCACTAACCCTACTTGACCCTTTCACAAGTGAATGGGTCGAAAGTATTACATTGTTATGCATCTTTAACATGGTTTTTTTGTATGCTTTAGGTGACTGATGAGATTGAGGCAACACGGTTCAATACTGGGATTTCTGCAATGATGGAGTTTGTTAATTCTGCAACAAAGGTCTCTTAGTTTATTCTTGAATGAGATATAGACCATCTTCTAGGCGTTCATAACTTAAAATATAGGGGTTAGAATACTTCTCTATCGTGTTTTCTTCAGCTCACAATTTTTTACATGCATCTGTCTTTGTTAGTGGGATAAACTTCCAAAATCAATCGCCGAACCATTCGTCTTATTGCTATCTCCATATGCACCACACATGGCTGAGGAGCTCTGGTTTCGTTTGGGACACTCGACTACATTGGCTTATGAGCCTTTCCCCAAGGTATGTTTCCATTTCTTTTCTATTTCCTTCACTTCAACAATTGAATATCGACCCACAAATACAATTTATTCTTCAGGCAAATCCTTCTTACTTAAAGGACACCACCATAACATTGCCAGTTCAGATCAATGGTAAAACCAGGGGCACCGTACAAGTCGAGGTAACCTGCACAGAAGATGATGCTTTCAAACTGGCTTCACTTGATCAAAAACTATCTAAATATCTTGACGGTAAAACCGTTAAGAAAAGAGTTTATGTTCCTGGGAAGATTTTGAATGTCATTTTGGAGCGCGAAAGCTCAAAAGTTGGTTCTCGATAACGTATTCAGTAAAGGTACATTTTGGTCATGCATTATTTAGCTACATACGTGTCTATGGGAGAGGGGAATGCGTGTTGCTGCCATGTTTGTCCCGAGGCCTGATCATGTTCTTGTTTGTTCTTTTCGGTAGACTTGGAAGGCCACATTCGAGGCTTATTCAGTTCTTGATCCTGATCCATCAGTGGGTTAAATGCACACAATTATATATATGTATACTGTAGTTTAACCATATATTTTTTTTAGGCAACATATTTTTCAACTTTTTTAATGCAAATTAGTAAGGTAACTTGTATATTTATTTGTCTACTCCAGGACAAAATTCCGTCCATTTTTCTTTCACATGGCAATATTTTTTATTATTATTATTATTTATTTTTGATAGTTTTGGAATGCATCATTTTTATATATAAAATGAAATTGGTCCAAACCTAAACTATCAATAACGTCTAGCCATCAGACTTAACAAGGAGCAGATATCTATTACCAGTAGTTACAAAATGCGGCTAAATGAGCACATATATTTTTTAGAACCGACCCAATGGGGAAAGGCCACATTAGTTGGGCTAATCCAGCCGTACGGAAGTCTAATGACCATGTCAAAATTGAACCTTTTCATGATAAAACATGGGTGTCTCATCACGTGAACCATAGATCATTGGCAAATGAGCACATATTTACTACATTGTTGATATATAAATGTAAAAGATACACACAACCATATAATAAAAATATGTATAAATATATATGGGTTCGAATAATATAAAGTAACAAATATAATGTATTAGTAGTACGTAAAGAATCAAAAAAGCCTATTCTCATTGCTTTGGACTCCATGTGTGACCGGTGGTTGAGCTTTAACTTTTCTAAAGTACCATACGCCTGCCCCTATTCCAATGGCCCCAGCTACAGAAACTGCTGTCGCTGTCCCTGTAAAATCAAAACGTATTTACTATAAGACTTTGTTTTATTTATTTTTCAAAAACCTTATATATATACATTAAAAACACGTAACAACAACTGTATCCAAATCCAGTATAAGTGGGTATTAATAGATGAGATGTATACAATCTTACTTCTACCATAGGATAGAGAGATTATTTCCGGAAAACATAAAAATAAAAACAAGTTTTGAGACAAAGAGAATGAAGGTATGAGAATGAAGGTTTTCAATAATACGTGCTTGTTTATAACTTTTTTTTTTTTTAATAAATTGTTTTACTTTCTTGGTTTCTCCATAATATAAACGGCCAAGAAGCATCGCTTTCTAACGTGGGCAAGTATTTTTCAATGTAGCACAAACTTTTATGCAAACAATTTGTAGATTAATTAAAATGGATTCAAGAATTTCAAATAAATAAATGAAAGAATTAATCTAAGCATGCTAGACAACTTTCTTACCCGCAACTACATGAGAACTCTTCCGGAGTTGAGAATGATCTGCCAGGAAAAAAAAAATATGTGAGCTGACCCATCAACCAATAAGATTTGGTTTCGTAAACAATTTGCAGATACGTGTCGATTTTTTGTGAATGTGTGGATAATTTCCTCTCTATAATAATAAAAAAAACCGTGATCATTGTTTTTTTTTTAACAAACAAACGTTACATTATTTTTACTCTTATTTTTAAACTATCTTAAATATTTATCAGCGATTGAACCTTGGACTTCTCGCATGAGCCTCTATCAAGTGGGCTAACCAACATGACCATCGTATTTTAAATTCAATATTAAAACTTACCTTTGCAATACGTTGTGACATTTCGTTTCTCACATAAGCATGAAAATCCATGAGTTTGGACATCAAATCCACACGTACCACCGCCCTTAGTCCCATCTTGACATTGCAAACATCGGGTTGTAACAGGAATATCAAAATCAATCCGGATCCCATACTCAGGGGCGGTATTATAAGTTTGTGACACCCCCAAATTCTTCCAATATACACTAGTATAAGTCTCACAATACTTCAACATTAACCTTAGTGACTCAGTCGCTTTTGGGTAATAAGAGCAACATGAAGTACTTGAACCTAATGCGTGTGCGCATTCGGGTAAGTGCCTGCACAAATAGCTAGCACTATCACAAGTCGAGTCGCATCGTTCTGGGAACCTTTCACAAAATGCCGGTTTAGGCTCGACAATCACATGTGATTCACTACAATTGAAAAATAGGTAGTCATTTTGTGTAGATAGTGAGAAATGGATACTTGTGTCAAGGCTAAACGGTCGTGGGGGTCTAAAATGTGTCCCGTCTTGGCAATTCCACATGTATGGATCCGTAACGAGGATATGTGGATCCGAGTAGTCGATCCCACGAACCGGATATCTTCCTGACGGCGTTCGGAGTTCAAGGATGTTGGATTCGGAACATACTAGGATGTTTCTATAATAAGGGCTGCCACAACCATCATCTATACCAAAAGGGTACTTGATTTGTATGTCACCACAAGAAGTTCTGCATGGACTTGATTTGGGTTTTACAAGGGTGCAAAATGTAAATAATAGGAAATGTAGAAAAATGAAAAAGGAACCCATTAGTAGTGCTATGTGAAGGAGAAACAAGAAGAATGAATGATGCAAAAATAAAGACTGAAGTGAGGAGTTATGTGAGATAATCAAGAAGTTTATATGTTTTGGAATATTAATTGTCTTTTGCTATTAGCTTTTTCTTTTTCAGGTGCTCTTTTTCTCCTCTGTTAAAATTTCTAGGCTAAGCCAAAGCAAGATATCATATTTGTATAAGATTCTTAAATATTTTTATTAAAAATGTTTTAATTTGTATATATAAGATTCCATGTATAAGCTAGGTACTTTTGTCATCAACAAGTTATATTAATTTCAAAGGTTACAACTCATGAATACATACATTTGCTACCATAACTGATGCACTCATGCACATGTAAACACATATATAGATTAGAGATATTTCTGTGTGTATTTTTCTTGGTTACTACGAGTATTTCTTTTTGATTGACAGCATGGTTAAATAGACTTGCAAACGAAAGTCTTGATCAACTGGAAAAAGTATTTTAAAAGAACAAGAAGACAATTCAGAAACATTAATTGTCAATGTATTGCACCAATGGATTGTTGACAATCTCTTTCACATCAACATCCACGTCTCGAAGACTGTTGCCTCTTCTCTAGTATAAAAGGCAACACTTGGTGAAGACATTCCACTTGTTATTAATTGGTTGGTCCAAAAAAATTACGAAGTGTATTCTTTGTTGTTTTACGTTTTACTAAGTGTATTTGTAAAACCTTTGAGTCTTTAGTTGGTCTAGACTCCACAACTAGTTCTTTAACTCGACCATTGTATCACCGTTTATTGTAATAACATATTAAAACATCATATAATTGGTTAACTAGTTTGTGTGCTTTAATTTTTGTTATTTTTTTTCTGTTTGATTATAAGTTGTGCAAACTTGAGAAACAACAAACTCTTTATTATGACGTGTCATTATTTCATTCATCCATGTAAGCATTTTTTTTTTCCCTTGATATTAGAACAAAATTTGAATGTATGTTACCTATATTGAAATTTTTAGGATTTCATTAGTTGCATTCAGACAACATTTAAAAGTATGTTACCTATATTAGTATATTTAGAAGTTAATCACCTACATTAGGAAAAAACAAAAAGTAAATATATAGCAAACTTATAGCTTAAATCCTAAATATTACGGGGTCACCATGGTTTCACCATGCTTTTTGGAAGATAAGATGGCAAAATTACATTTGCAATTTACTTATGCTTGCGACTTTATAATTACCTTTGGTTGGTGGGATTGTACCAAGATGAGCGGTTCATGGCTTCCTTTTATCCCTTTCTCAACATGTATTTTTGTTATTTTGTTGATGTTAAAAAATAAGTAGTTTTTTCCGACATATATTGTCAAGTTTATGCTTCCTGGGGAATATCTTAATTTGAGGTTGATTTCACCTTGCAAACTCTTTATAGAGGTTGCCTAGTATTCTAATTAATCATTCTTAATAAAACTAATCGGGCCGCCTCTGTAAAAACTAATCACTTTATTCATAAACTAAAGAAAGAAACCTACATTCCAGAAGAATAAACAAATGCAACTAAAACTAGAGACATTTACTTAAAGTAACCTTAACAATAACATAGACACTTTAACAACAAATTAAACATAAATCCTTTAATTTAAACCAAGTGTGGATTAAGCGGACATAACTGTAAAGATGGTTTGAATGGCAGTAAGTGCAAAGAGGAGGATTCCAGCAATTAAAGCAATAGCGTTCCATGGACTATTGAAATACATGCGCTTCAACCGTGCCATATTTTTTGGCCAATAACTCTTGCAATATTCATCTAATTCTTTAAATTCCGGTTTATACATGAACGTTGAGTAGAAAACGTCATTGCCTAAGCTGTTGATCATATTTGCAGCATCTTCGTTTGAACCTAATTCGTTGATAATGACTTTAGACTCAACCAACTTGACAACATCTTCTTTACTATCGACTAACATATCCATGGCAACAGCAAATGAGGTGAAGTAGTGATCATAAACACGAAGATAAGACTGTTCGAATGCGATTAGGTTCCTCAAAATTAGCTCAGTACTATCGTCAATACTAAATACTGGCATTCTAAGAGTTGGCTTCCTGAAAAACAGGAAAGTCCATAACCACCCAAATGGTTTATATTCCATGGCCATTGCCATATTTTCACTTTGATTTGGTTTAAATTTCACTCCCGCCAGATCTAATTCTACAACTGAATGAGATAGTTGGCTTACAGTTTCTGAATCATATATTGGTAGCGAATCAGGCCGACAAGATATGTGCAGAATTTCAAGGATGTGTTTAAAATTACCATTGTTATCGATTTTTAGTTCAATATCTAGCGGTTTGTAACCGGATAAAACATGAGCACTGAGCAGTATGGTAATAAGAGAGTTGTTTTGTTGAATTTTCTTAACTGTCAAGTCAAATATATCTTGGAGAACAAAGAAAGGAATTTGGTTTTCTATCAGCAACAAATCCGTGAAAATACCGCTTATCGTGAACATGTTTCCCAAACATAAAAACGGGCCACCTTCTAAATTCTTTTGAAGGAATTCTAGTATGAAACAAGCATCTATGACCATCATTTTTGCGATATCAAAATCATTATAGTTATTTATCCCACCATAGCATAACTTGATTTCATTTATATAAGAATTTACCTTCAAAAAACAGCTTTCCAAGGTCTGTTCCATGGTTTGTTGTGGTGAGGAGCCCCTTTCAGCCCTTCATTTTCTTGAACATTTTTATGACCTCTGTGAAGAGGTCCAATAGAGACTACTTTAGGGTCAAAACAGCTGGGTTTTTGATCCCGATATATCCTAGGAACCATGAAAATAAATGGTTTTCGGTTGAGATGATTTCGTTGTTCTTTTACTAAATTAACAAGACTTTCGATAGTGTAGTCAACACTGATAGCTACCTCTCCAGGTTCCACATTAGAATTTGCCATTGGAAAAATTAGCTTAATTCCCTGACAAACTGAAAATGTAAGAGTGTGTAGTTAGCCATTAAGAATACATACATTTGCTACCATAAATGATGCACATGTAAGAACATATATAGATTATAGATATAGATATTTACCTTAGCTTGATTGTAAGCCGTGTGTTTGTTTCTTGGTTACTATGAGTATTTCTTTTTGATTGATAGCATGGTTAAATAGTGCAAACGAAAGTCTTAGATCAACTGGAAAACGTATTTTAATTATCGTTTGTTATTAGCTTTTTCTTTGTTGGGTGCTCTTTTTCTCCTTTGTTAAAATTTCTAGGCTAAGCCAAAGCAAAGATATCATATTTGTATAAGATTCTTAAATATTTTTATTAAAAATGTTTTAATTTGTATATATAAGATTCCATGTATAAGCTAGGTACTTTTGTCATCAACAAGTTATATTAATTAATTTCAAAGGTTACAACTCAAAAGACGAGTAGGGGACGTTTTAGATTAATTGGTTTTTCTACGGATTCAGTTCTTTTTCTTTCTTTCTTTTTTTTTCTTTTTTTTTTTTTTATTATTTTAATAAAAGTATATTTTTGAATTGCATTCTAGTAGTGTTAAAGTATGTTTGCAACTGTTTATATTGATGATTACAAATTCATGACACTCATAGGCAAGTGAAATGATAGGAGTTTGAAGTTTTGATTGGGACTGCAGCCGAAGCTTGGAATTATTTTAAAATTTTTAAAAGGTTTTTAAAAGATTTTTGGGGCTGTGGTCATTTTTTCACAATATCATATCCAAATAAAATTGTATATTTGACAAAAGGCTTTTAGAAGCTTAAAGATCTGAGCTTTTAAAAGTAAGTTTTTTTTAAATATATAGCCTTGTTTGGATATGGTGTTAAGAAAAAAAGGTCTCGGCCCTTAAAGGTATCCGAGCTTTTAAAAATAAGTTTTTTTTATTTAAAATATAGCCTTGTTTGGATATGGTGTTAAGAAATAAAAGTCTCGGCCCCAGCTTCTAAAAAGCCCTTAAAGATCCAAAAACTTTTATAAAGAGAGTTGAAAAAAAAAAACCTCGCTTCTAGAACTAACCTTAAGCTTTAGCTCTAGCCTTAGCCACAACCATAGTCTCAGCTCCAATCAAGTAAGAATATTTTTATTTTAACAAATGCTAGAAAACTAAAATATTTTAAATTCCATTCATGATAACCAACAAGAAGATAAAACTTACAATTTTATTATCTCAAATATATATAGATATATTGATACATTGATGCAAATTATCATGATTATTGAAAAAGTTAGATTTTCTTACTCCATGCAAATGCATCTTCGATAGGTATAAATGCATCTTGGATAGATGCATCAATCGATTTTTGTGATTTTGAATATTTTAATCCATTAAAATTTTACTAAACACTTCATTTGTAATGTTAATGACTGAATTATGTTCAATTTGTCAATGTATAAAACTTAAATTTAAAATTTTAAGTGTTTTTACAGTTTGTTAAAATAAAAATATTAGTACGAGAATACGACACTATATGGACGGTCTAACCTATTATAAAAAGGGTTCCAAATAAACAGTGTGAAAAATTAAATTTTATACACAGACAATAATTTCTCTCTGTAAAACATTATAGATGCGTTTAGTTATAGAAAATGTTTTTTATTTTTCTATTTCTAATTTTCTATAAAATGAAAGGAGTATTTCATCTCTAGAACAAAATAAAAATTTTAAAAACGTGTTGTATTTTCATTTTTCATATTAAAAAAACATGTTTTAATCTACTTGGTGGAGTGGGGCGCCGGTGGGGGGGGGGGGGGGGGTT
>JAOEHQ010031460.1:0-13213 GCA_025447715.1 Asclepias incarnata | reverse complement strand
AGGAGGAAATGTGTGGCTGAGATTTGTTCCTTGATTTTCACACAAATTTTCATGTGCAAATGATCATTTCCCATATACTCGTACATAATAATTAATCTAAGCATATATATTCATGTCTCTGTGTAAATTAAACGAAAGAGTAATGATGTTTAGACCTAAAACATAGATCAAAAGTCAACAAATTTGAAACGAACAGAATTTGTTAGAGAGAGCGGAATGAGCGGGTCAGTCGGGTAAATAATCAAAACTGGGATCGAGTTATACCCAATACTTGCACAAACTAAACTATTAAATCAATAATCAATCCGTTCTAAAATCAAATCAAAATTTCAGGTCACATATATATATATATCAAGTACATGAAGGGGCTGGTAGGGGAGAAAGAGATATCGGGATTGAGGTGTGCAGTCTGATGTTGAATGGGGCGAGGCATTCACTATGGTTGTTACTATGTTGAAGTTATTTCATTGAATGTTTGAAGGTTTGGGTAATCATATAAACGATGACCGGTTTAAAGGAGAGACCAACAGTGTTGGTGTTACATGAAATCAGTATTGGCTGGGTGTACATGAAACATAGCTTAGTATCCCCGTGACCTATTCTCAACCCTTTCCCTGACCACCCCAAGATGTTCACCTAGGGAGGTTCGAACGTAAAAGTAGTTTGGGACCTCTTGTGAAAACATTAAAACGTCCGACCACTAGGCCACCTTGGGGTGGTTAGATTCAGGGATATTTGGATTTATGATTTGTGAAGGCTGAGGCAGAAGGAAGATCGGGTGCATAATCCCTATGTGGGAGTCACAAATGACTCTTAGGTGAGCAAGCAGTTGGCATGGGTATGACGGGTTTGTTGCAGTGCCCATGGAAGAGGATAACACACACGGGGTTGCCTTTATTCATGTGTATGTCCCAAAATCGGTGTAGTAGAAATTCGGATGATTTCTCAAACTAGGATCGTTTTCAAATTTAACAACTATAGGACTGTTCTTATTTTTAACTCAAGGACATGCATGGCACAATAGAAAAGGATGAAACTAACTCCAGGAAAAGAAATACAATCGGTTATTGGGGGTTAACAGATTTTCTTTCAAAGTGATCCTTTATAAGGTAACTAGTTTGCAAGATGCAGATTTAACATATCATTTTTCAAGCAGCACTCCATGTGACATTTGGTTTACAGCTTCTAAATTTTTCAAAAAGAACGTTGACATGTCACCGGGCAAACGATTATGATCTTGGAATCCATTTTTTCCAAGTAGACATCAAAAAAGAAAAGTGATAAGGTTTGGTTATAATACCCCGGCCTATTTGCATTAACGAAACATGTCAAACAAAAGAGATGTTTTCAATCACGTACCTTGGCAATGGCAATGGCAAGGCATTATCACCTTTTGAGTTGGCAAGATTACCTGAACTAACAGCAAAACTAGCCAAGCGATAATATTGAATTAGAGATGTTTTCACAGTTTTATTGGATTTGGCTATTAAAGAAGCAAAGCTAAAAGTTTATAAGCAGACTGAAAGAAAAACATCAACAGCCCAATTTGAAGGCACAAATAGATGATAGTCTCAATGTGTACTTTCAGCAGAATGTTGATGTATCCGACTCCTATCTACTGACCCTAACTCATTAAACTCATTACTCGACACATTCGTCAAAACCAACAAAGAAACATCACCACTTGGTATATCAAGCTCCTTGCTACCATCATAGTCATTGCAAGAATCTTTGGCTTTGACTTTGACTTCACACTCACCAACAGATGGTTCACAACTTTCTTTATCATTCTTTTGAACAGGTTGATCCACCTCCATGTCCATCTTGTTTGAAGAGGATGTCGATTCATCAGATGTCTCGGGCTTGTCACAGGTAATATCTCCAGGTTCACAACTCTCTTTGTTATTCTTTTCAACAGAAAGATCCACCTCCATGTCCAGTTTGTGTAAAGATGAGATCGATTCATCAGATGTCTCAGGCTTGACGCGGGTTGTATGTCCATTCACAGAATCCATATCAAGTTTCTGGATCTTTGATTCATCATAAACTGCGCCCTTGAAAGCTTCCTCCACCAATTTAGCATCATTCTTTTGCTTTGTGTAAAGCGACATGGCTTTCTGCAAGGTTGAGGAAAATAACAAATGTATCTCAAATGAATAACAAAATAAAGACCAGAACCGGCTGATACTTTCTCCCTCTTAATATTTTACGGAGCAAGAAGAGTTTGCACAATTGCACATGTAGTCTACCACACGGTTCAGGAAGCATATCAACTTCTTAGGTTATTCTTATAGGATGTTATAAAAGCTAACTGAAAGATTGCATATAACTAAATAAAATAGACAAAGATATGTCAACAGAAATCCCTCCAAAAATAGAAATCATTGTCCATTGTTCAGTCGTGGAATGTGCCATTAAGGACACAGGGACCTGAGTGCCGGTCAAACCACCATTTGCTTCAATCACAGTTTTAACATTTTCAAACTTAAAGCTCTGTCCAGTTCTTTAGTTCACGACTAAACCTAATTTTATTGATCAAATCATCAAAGTGAACATGTTCATAACAAACAAGGAAAAATAGAACAAGACGAACCTTAAAAACAGAATCATGTATAGCAGAAAACAGTGAAGCCCCCTTAGTAATATCATCTTCTACACCCTCCTGTTATATAGAAGAGCAAACTATGATCATATGCTATTTTTTACAGATAGAGGTATCAAAATCGGTGGGTTGGGAAGCAGTTCAAAATGGAATCAGGTTAAAACAGCTTTCTAGTACCGTATGAAACGGAATGGGTCAGGTTGACCCACAAACATTTTTTGCCTGTTTCTAAAAAATAGATAATGTGTTAAATAAAAGTACAAAACTATATCATCAGAAAAAGAAATCTAACTTCTGAAACAAAAATGATTTGAGAGGCTAGGAGTATTAGAAATGCTCTTTGGGCCACCTCCAATACCTTGACTGGTTAGGGGTAAACTATAACCCAAATCAGACCATTAGTATAAATGGGTCAAAATTGACACCTCTAACTACAAACAATGAAAACATCATTATATGCATTAAGCAAACGTGAAACTTTACCTCTAAAAACAATATCTTGCAATCAAATTCATCAGAGACAGATTCTTCATCTAAACCCAACATCCTTTTGCACTGGTCATAAAGTTCGGGCCTAGTAAGATCTTCAGAGATGTCAATCTTTGAAAGATAATCCCGAGAAATTAAAGTATCGTCCACTTTTGTAACCTTCATAAGTTCTGGAGTTTTGTCTGCAGTCTCAGCCAGTATAGCGGGTTGGCTTTGTTCATTCTCAATGTGCTGGCTCGTCTGCGCAAACCAAAAATCATCAGAAGGCTCATGAACCGATTGGTCAATTTTCTGGGCACCAGATTCCATGTCAGCACTTGACTCCATAATTTTACGGTTCATTTGAGTTCTACCATGGTCCCAGTTCCCATATTCATGAGATCCATCACCAAATACAGCATTGTTTAATTCCCAGCCGTGCAAGGAAGGTGGAATCGCCACTTGATTGCTCCATGCAATGGGATTCCTGTGACCAGTAAAAGGCATACCACCATGATTCATGTTCACTGGGGGTCTACCAAATAGCGGAGGCAACAATGGAGGACGAAATTGCTGCATAACTGGGTTAAAGTTTGGAGGAGGAACGTGGTGGAAGGGCATGTAACCACCATTGGCTGAATTGGAGGGCCAATTTGGAAAATTATTCCAATTGGTTTGACCACTTGACCAAATTCCCATGTTAGGACCAAAACCTATTGGGCTATCAAGATTTCGTTGTCCTGATTCTTTGACATCAACATTACTCCTAACATCAAGCCTGTTCAAATCCTTGTCTTCGTTATTTTTTGGTGAAGGGAATATGGCGGACGGATGCATATTCGATCTCATCCCTGTTTGGACTGGTACATCATTAACACGGTTGTCACATTTCTGGGTGATTTTATCCAGTGAGCGAGAAGAAGTTTTATCATCTCTGTTAGAGTTAACATTATGCTCTTCTTGCTTTGAAACCCTGAATAACACAAAAGATACATAATTGCTCATATTGTTCCAAATAGTAGTCTAAAAATAGAATCATCGCATGCATATTACCGAGCACTTATTGGAATTTTATATTCAATAACTTGTTCTAAAAATCTGACATAGCTAAACAATTTAAGACACACCTACCACATAATATGCAACATCATTCAAATAAATATTTGAAAGATATCATCATTATATTATATCTACCAAAAAGTGGACCCAAGAACCAACATATTCCCCTCAAAACATCCAGAAATCCTTGCCTAGTTCTCTCCCATTTTTTCATATCCAGCGCACAAAATTACTAGTTTTTAGAGGTGGTGGTTTCAACTCGTTTATGAGTGAACAGGTCACTCCAGGTTATACATTTATACCATTTTTAAAAAATAAAAAGATGAAACAGATTGAACTTATCAAGTGGGTCAAACAGATCAAAAGTCATCTTAAGTGTATTAAAGAAAGTGTAAAAACTCCCAATCTTTTTATTCATAAGTAAAATTTTAATTGCAATAATGTACTTTTTATATAGCTCAAGACAAGAAAATAGAAGTATGAAAGTGTTCACATGTTAAAAATAATCGTTTGTGGCCCAACCCAACCCAACCCAACCCATTTGACCTGTGCCAAAAAGTTGCTTGTTTTTGCTCAGACCTGTTTTAACTCACTCACTTTGGATCCGGGTTGGATCCTCTACCGTGGTTCCCTTTAGTGAATCATAACGCTTTTTTAGAGGATGATGATGCCAACTCGACTCCAACCTCGCCCATATTGACCAGTAACAAAATTACCCAGCCCACCTGGCCTGCAATTGTGCCACCTCCCTAAGAAAGACAAGGTACCCTACGTATAAACTGTATTCCCAGCTGAGATGGAGGCTATAGAAACCTAATAAAATATACCTGTGATGATCTCTTGAAGGGTAAAATGTGCCACTAGGGGAGCTCCTGTGATGAAAAGAGTTGGCTGTCATTTTCATATCATCATTGCGAGAACTAGGCCATCCTCTATCAGAACTCAGAAATCTTTTCTCTGATTCTGACCTTTGATCCTTGACGATACGAGTTATATAATCAGTAACTTCATCTTTACCATCTCTCCTCCTATTACGCATGTCAGCTCGATCATCATTAATCAGGGTTCCGCCACGATTATTTGTTTTCCTATAATTATCGTCCTTCGGATTCCTGGTCTCAAACTCACTAGAGTGGTCTCTTGATCTTTTCCTTCTATCAGTATCATCTCTGGGCAGTCCTATATTGTGCCTATGGTCCCGGTCAACATCTTCTCGATATCTCTCTTCCCGGCGTCTCTCTTCCAAATATCTCTCGTCCCTGTGCTTATAATCTCTATTACCATCTTCGCGGTGTTTATCTTCTCGTTGTCTATCTTTTTCACTACTTTCTCGGTATTTCTCGTTCTTGTGTTTGTTATCATTTTCACTTCCTGCTTGATGCTTAACATCCCTACTCTTGCTAGCTCGCTCACCATTTTCCCGATATATATACACTTCATCCTTGTGTTTAATATCATTGTCACTGTAACCTCCTCTTCTCTTCATTCTTTTATTGAGTTCTTTCTCTAGCACAGTGTTTCGCAATTCTTCTTCTACGTGCCACTCTGAAAGGAGATGAAAAGACATTAAAAAAAAACTGTCAGTGATCAACACGTTAGTAAGCAAGGTTACCTAGAAATATATAACTAATCGAGTAGTTGGTTATGGGAGAGCAATAACACTGGCTGTTGAAAAATTCAGGCAAGAAAAGCAATAGCAAACACAAACAAACAAACATTGCACATTGATGAAGAAAGAAAAGAGCATTCCCATAAGCATATCAATAGAGGTGGCAATTCAATCCATTTCCATATGAACACTTAGGTTATGTTACAACTCTAACAGGTGAAAAGTGTAAAATAAAAATTAGTAGCTTAAAAACAGAGTAAAATGGGTTGAACGGGCCGATAGTCACCCAAAATATGTTTTTTAAGCATAAAACTCCTAATTTATTTTGCTCAATAAATAATATCATTAGAAATGGAATAACATACATTTGTGACCAAACTGGCAAACCGATTCCAACCATATAAAAATAATATCCATTTTGACCCGTTACCCAACATGCCATTTTGCCACCTGTAATGAACAAAATCAAGACAAACAACAAAGGCCTTTCCCAATCAAACACCATGGAGCAAGCCACCACCTAAATAAAAATGCACAGAATATGAAGTTCTGTATTTGGCAAATCCATTAGCTAAATGCTAACTCCCCAAGCAAAATGAGCCAATAGGAACAGATTCCAGCAACCACCTGTTCCTTAATCCACCCAGTTAGCATGTGTGGCCTAAATGTATGTATTCTTTAAGGAAGAACTATCATCAAACAAAATAGAAATAAGAAGATATATAAAAATATATATACTCCATATACCCTAAGCATCATTAGCAAAACTTGATGACAAAAATATAGAAACCCAGTTCTAATAACCAGATAAATTGATTCAATAGACGATTTACAGACAAGTTCTTACTGCCTTACAGCACAAGTCCATAATGAAAGACATCTTCCATGATATTCCACAAGACGCTCAATTTTTTCATTCCAAAAGACTTCTTCCAAATTTAGCATAGTATATGTATATCCAATATTTACTCCATAAAATGCAATTGCAAGCCAACAATTCCAAACTTTTCATGATAAACAAATTTTTTCAAGATCAAACGATTTGATCCACCATTATAACCAACAGTTTACTGAAATCCCCTCATAACCAATTTCCTAGTACATACATATCTACATCAATGTACCGAACATCCTTATGCACTAAAGGGGTGTCCACAATAAGTTAACCAGTAATCGGTTAGCCAGTTAACATTTTCTTGAACCTAAACTGAAAACACTGGTATTTTCCGGTTAGGTTAACGAATTAACCGCTTTCTAATTAACAGACACCATTATCATGAAAACATAAACTAGATCTGATGACCATATTCATTAACCATTTCTAGGAGTTAGACATAGTTATATTGAACAATCAGAAACTACCAAAAAACAATGACTGAATCAACAGTAAATAGGATCTTGAATATAGAAGCAATCAAACTTCAAAGACATTTAATGTTACGAGAACTCAATAAGCACGGATAGAGGTCTTAGATCTTAAAATCAAATCCACCAAAAATGCTAACTTATGCAATATCTGCCAAGGACTCGATATGCATTTATGGACTCTTAATTCCTAATTCCTAAACAGATCAGACAATCAAAATGCAAGATTATCAGATTAACGTACATGAAACCTCACCAATATCTAAACCAAGTCGTTGAACAACATTAAATTCATGGAAACGTAGACGGCGATAAGAGTGAGGACGGAAATGTGAAAACCCTAATCAAGTCATAACTCGGAATGAGTATTGACTATCGAGTAATATATAGTGAATTTTACTAGTGGGGCCTATTTTCACTATTTGTTTTGGGCTAACAAATGGCATGGGATATTATACTAATGTGGGCTACTTATTTATTAGTATTGGTGGGCCTAAAAATACAAAAACTAGATTTTAAAATTTTTGGTTTCCGTCAAAATCGGATTAAAAAAACTGGTGACATTCGCTGGTTTTTTCAGTTTCAGAAATTTTGAGCACCTCTAAAATGCAAAGCTTCTCCACATAGTAGCATCCTTCCAAGTTACCCATACCAACTTTATAACTAGGAACCACCATACAAGATAGTTTAAATGCTCAGCAGATGAAATCACAAAGAGGGAAAAAGGTCAAAAGAGGGCACAATGTTAATGGTTTCCTAATCAGAAATGAATATCAAACGGTTTCACCTTTACATCTGTTTGGCAACAGTTTAGATAAGAGATAAAGCAACAAAAAAGGAAATGGCACAGAAAAGGAGGCAGTAGAACTTTTTGGATGAAAGCCAGCCAAATATTGACAACATTATGACAATATAAACTGTAAAATCCAAAAGCTACCACTTTCATGGTAGGGCTAGTAAAGCCGCCTTAGTGTATTACCGATTTACCACATAACTACTTAATGTAATTGTGACTAATCAATGTAAACCATTAATCTCAAATCAACAGTGTCAAACATTCGCCTATTGTCTGCGATAAAAATTACCAGTGATCATATCCCTAACATACAATTGGAGATCAACTCTAACGATTCAACCTAGGGTATTAAAACTCAACAATAACAGTGCAGCGAGATAAAATAAATAATAAAATGGACAAGCAATCACAAAACATACAAACTAAACCATGAATTTGAATTTCACATGCCGGTCATACATTTAAATCATTTTGGCAACATATCTAATACCGTTCAAAAAAAAGTTTGCTATTTCTCGAAAAAACTAACGCCACAAACTTTAGGAATTATCAAATCAACGGTATCTAGGAGGTCTCAATTCTTAATCTTGCAGATTCCTAATATACAACTGGAAATCAACTCCAATGATTCAACTTAGGGTGCACTGAACATACATTAAAATCATCTTGGCAACATATCTACTAGTATTTCAACTACTCCACAAACTATCTAAAGCAACAAACTTTAAAGATTGACGTACCATTAATCTCAAAACAAAGGTGTCTAGCACTGGTCCAATCCTAATTCTTGGCAAGGGAATACTAGTTCCCAATTCTTAATCTTGCAGATCCCTAATATACAATTGGAAAACAATTCCAATAATTCAACTTAGGATGCAGATATATACGCGTAATGATCATACATTTAAATCATTCTGGCAACATATCCACTACCACTAAAAACATAATAAAACGACAAAATTATAAACACACAAAATGATCATACCGTTATGTTCCCTTCCGCTTTTCTTTGCTTGATTTTCAACTTTCTCAACCTTACTATCATCATCATCATAAACTTTCTTTTCCCTTTCTTTTCCGAACCCCTTCAATTCCCCACCCACAAATTTCGAATTCAACTTCATATCATCAACATTCACAACCTCGCCCTCATCGTCACTCCGGCCATAAATCTTGTCCTTTCGACGTTTCATATCCATCGAAATCTCATCATTCCCATTCGCATTCACATAAAGTTTCCTTTTTTCTATGTGGGGTTTACTTCTTGAACTACTTCCCGGCATGATAACTAATTTTAAAATGTAAATATTACAACAAACAGTTAAAAAACTGTCTCAAGAAACCCTAAAACTGAATTGGGTTTTAACTGTTCAAACTTAAAAGCCAAAAAGATGAAAATTTTAACTTTTTATTATTATTATAATATAATGTTTAGTAAGAGATAGATACAGATAAAAGTAATTTAGAGAGGATACAAACTTACTGAAAGAAATAATGGAGAGATCAAACTTCCAAAGTATATGCGTTTGCTGTGAATGAAAATCAAATCAAATAAAACTTTCAAAAGGAAAGAGAAAATGCTTAGTTTACATACATACCCTTCGTTTGGTTTTACAAAAGCATTTCCAATTTATGCATTAAAAAAAATGAAATTCGTTTGGTTTTACAAAAGCATTTCCAATTTATGCATTACCAGAAAAAATATATAAAAAAAAGGAACCATTTTGACGAAAAAAATGTTTTTTAAGTATAAAATTATTTATACTACTATATAAAGCATCAACGACTTCATTTTCTCAAGTATAACTTTAAACTACCCAAAATACCCCTCTTTATTTATTATTTTAAAATTTCCTCTTAATATACCTATAATACCCTTAATGAAATTAATTTACAACATCTGCTCTTTAACTCCTAAAATAACTACATTACCTCCTTTTACATCAATAGTCTACACTACTCATCGTCACCACCACCAGTCGCCACCACCATCACACCGCCACTACCGTCGTCGCCACCACCACCATCACCGTCACATCGTGCGGGCATTCGTCTAGTGAATTTAGATGGACAAAATCTTGCTGTAATTTTCAAAATGTCTAGGATCTCATGGTTGTAAGGACCATGAGAGACTATATTAACTAAATAAAAAGTGACATTTGTCTGTTAGGAGACAAATGTGTGTAGACCATGTGGGTCAATGAATCTAAGTCAATGTGTGTACCATTAAGACTTCCCACTATCATGACTTTTTATGTGGTATTCTCGAGTTTAAATTAGAGGAAATGAAATGAAAGGATTGAATAGTGGGAAAAAAAAATTATATATAAAAAAAACTCATTCTCGAGTTAAAAAGAAAATGAAAGAAATGGGAAAAAAATAAACAGTTAATTACATAGTGAAGTTAAAAAGAAAAGAAAGAAAAATAAAAAATATGTAGTTTTACATTTTTGTCCATATATAAAAATAATTCCACATCCAAAAAAAACTGTTATTTTTTACAGGAATCATACAAACGTTTTACACAATTAATGGAATCATGCGAAAGTATTATTCTATGAAAGTCTCATAGCGTCATTCCCAAAAAAAAAAAACGATACCTGATATGGTTTTGCATGATACAGGGAGGTCAGGTGTAAAATGAGTGAAGTATTGCATAGTAATTACATAACACAATAGCTAGTTTTCCTTCACAATTGACAATCCGGCCATTTTTAGGCGGAAAACTTTTCAATCAAAAACTCCAAAAATTCCATTTCTTTTCCATTCCTTTCTTTATATAAAAAAAAACCTCAAGAATGCAAAAATCTATATTTTATCTTTCCTTTCCTTTCCATTCCATCCAATACATAATTCAAGAATGCAGTGTTTAGGTTGGTTGCTAAAATTGAAAAGAAAAAAAAAGTAAAAAGTTATGACTTTCCTCAACCAAGGTCACTCAACCAACCTAGGTCACAACCCACAACTTTGTCACTTGTCACAATAAGATAAGATTGGATTTTATCACTTTTTTATTATATATAATTAAATTATTTATAAACCTTATTAGTTTTCCTTTTATATCTTACATTTTATAATTTTTTTATAAAAATATAAAACATGGTGTTTTTTATTTTTCTTTTACGAATATTTTGACCTAAGTTTTATTAAAAACAGAGCTATCGCAAGAAATGTACATTTTTAAATATCTTACTAATATTGTATTTTCTTTTGGTTATTTTTATATTTATAAAATTATTGTAAAAATAATTTATTTATTTATTTAAAATAAAATAATTATTTTTAATATGGTAAAATAAATTATAAATTATTATTAATATAATAAAAAGGTGGTTTAGGTTGGGTTGTGAATGTGAGTGAAAATTTGAGTTAGGTTAGGTTGTTTAGTTGGAAATGAGAGAAATTATTTTTTTATTAAAGATTGAGTTGATGTAGGTTGTGAGTGTGAATAGTCTAAGGGTCGACATGAGAGCTGATGTGTATACTACATGTGGAAAGAGATGATTTCATTTGCTATTAAGAACAAAGTTGGATTCGGTGTTTAATTAATATATTGTTTGGTATGTTAAAATGCTAAATACAATATAGAAAAAATAAAAATAAATTATAAATGAGTTAACATTGAAGTTACTTATGCACACACCAAAACTTGAGAATTATAAGAACAAGTTGAAGAAACTCAAGATTTTTTTGTAGCTATAAAAAGTCAACTTTTAATGAGTTTTGAGATGGGAAACAAATCAAAAAGGAGAAAATAAAAAAACACAACAATGAAATAAGTAAATTACAATTTACATCAAAATAAAAACAAGATATTAACATATTAGGGTAATGGTAATATTGTCGTAGCTTTCGGCTTTACATAAATCATCCCTCCGTCAAAAAATTATTGTAGTATATGTATGATGAACCAATTTGTAATAAAGATCATAGATTCAAATCTTTGGACATGGCATTTTGTTCTTGGCTTTAACCTAACTACAAATGATGGTACCCAATAATAGGTGAATATTGTTAGTAGCTATTACTTGGGTAAAGATGAGTTGGTGTTCGAAGAGAACACAAGGCAAGTATTTTTATCTATTGATTAAATCTTTTGAAAGGGTAGTAGGAATAGTGGAATACTCTTCTAAAATAACACTACAACACCCCTCTCTTTACTTCACATCACTTCCACATAATCATTTTTTTCCCACAACATTCGGTATGAGTCATTTTTTGGCTAAAACCGAAAACCCAACAGAAACAATTTGGTTTTTAAAACTAAAACCATTGGGTTTTTGTTTTAAATGGTTCGGTTTTTCAGTTTGGGTCTATTTCGGTGTTTTAAGTTTTTAGTCAGTTTTTAACCACTTGTGGGTTTGGACCAACTTGGGCTAAAAAAGTTTAAAGTGTATGCCCAATGATTACACTATAACAATTTGAGCTCATCAAGTTAGAAATAAAACATTTAATTGTTAAACAAATAATATTATAAAGAAACTCAAAGCATACAATTGATTTTACATAACTATTTATATCTTTTATGCATTGATTCAATATGCAATTTATTAAATCGAATCGATCTTGTTGTGTATTTTTACCTAAAACATATAACTGATTTTGTTTTATACACTCAAAAAGAAAAAATATATTAATATATGTAATAAAGAATAGGTAATAAAAGGATATAAATATAAAATAAATTAAACAATATGTATTTTGGTTCGGTTTTGTTTTTATGGATCGGTTTTTCATATGAAACCGAATCAAAACTTTCGGTTTTCAAAAGCCAAAACCGTCGGTTTTTTCGGTTCGATTTTTTCGGTTTTTATCGGTTCGATTTTTTCGGTTTTTATCGGTTTTTGGTTTTCGGTTCAGTTTTTGCTTACTCCTAGATAACGAACCCAAACCACCTTTATCAGTCGTTTGTAGCTACAACCTGTGCCTAATTTTTTTCTTCACAACGAAGTACGGATGGTGTGGAATGAGAAAAACACCCAATATTCCTCACAATATTACTTGCGACAGGAAATGTCAAAAATATTTTGCCAAAAAATGATGAGAAACATGTAACAACTCGACCCAAATCATAAGATAATTTTTTTTTTTATATATATAGATAGTCACGGCGTGACACTAGCACTGGCACGACGTGACACTAACACTGGCACGACGTGCCACAATCCATTTCACGGCGTGCCTTAAGGGCATAAGCAAATCTTTTCTGAGACTCGAAATGGTCACGGCGTGCCACAAAAATGTCACGTCGTGACACCTGCACGAAAATTCAGTTTTATACTAAAATTTGACTTGCAAGCTAATTTACATACAC